>JAYRBW010019496.1:0-12768 GCA_036023295.1 Invenusta paracnida
GCAATCCAGGAGGATTTATTGTACAACTGACACCGACGAGGTCCCTTAAGGGACGAAAATATTTTGTCTATAAATTAAACATTAATTTTATTTACGACAGTGTGCTTCTTCCTTTTTATATTATTATCAATATGCTGCGTGAGCAACACCGCCAATTTCTTTACAGTTTCGATATATATATTCCTGATTGATCTATATGTTCATGCATTTTAAACAGCAATCATGTTTGTATCAATTAAATTTTGGTGCCATTTTTATATCAATTTTTTTAATGGTTCATTGATCCTATCATCAATATCATTTGAACTTTTTTCATTTGGGGAGCTTGCTTCTTGACTTTTGTTTTTGCGATACTGTCAATTTTGTTTAGATAATAATAATAATAAACAATTTTTTATTTAATTTGACCCCTTTTAAAAAAACCATCTAGAAACTTTTTAAAAATTGATAAATTAGGTGCATTTTGTTCCTAAGCGCTTGCTCTGATACCAAAAAATGAGTTTTTAAAACATTCTACAAATACGCTTTTTAATGTATTCTAGCACGATTTGTTAGCGGTCAAAAATAGACCTATTCTCCTTAGCATTAATGACTAGAGTTGTTAGCATCTCTCAAGCTAATTACTGGCACTTTTTTTCTTGGCTTGACGATCGGGGTTTGAAGACAGGAGTCCAAACTGGAGTTCGAACCCTGGTAACTACTCCTGACTTTAAAAACTAATGTTATCGATTGGTTAGTTTAAGTCTGTATGGCGACTATTTAATTAAGACTTATATATATTTTACAACTTATACATTGACTGTATATATCCCGGCAAAGCGTTATCACAACTTATCCTCGTATACTGATAGCATCTCTCAAGCTACATTACTGAAGCTTTAGCAATTAATTTGACGTCTAAATAAAAATATTATAATTATTGTTTTTCCTTAAAAATCCATGACTTTATTCTAGTATTACAATTAGTTTTAAGAAAAATAATACTATACGTTAATATACCTATATCTAAATGTAATTTATTTAATAGATATTCATATGTATTTTTAATTAGATTTTTATATATGAGATTTACATTTCAAAAATAATGTATGTAGGACTGCATACTACTATTAAAACAGTGTCATAAGTAGTATGCTTTTTTTGGTTTGTAAAGGCACTGTATATTTGATACATTTTGTAGACTTCGGTGCAATAAATAATTCAGATATATTGTAGATAGATAATAAATATTAACATCTATAAGTTTAACATCATATCCGTAATATATGTATAGACTTACTAAGTATACATACATGTGTATCATTTTTTGAGTAAATATATAAAGTACATGTGTATAATATGCCGTAAACTGGCTATTCTGTAGAAAACACCTATAATAGACTCGTAGGCTGGCAAATGTATTAAAAAATAGACTCAAGAAAATTCAGAGATATTGTCAAACTTAGGCAACATCTAGTTGTTAAAAGAAAAGTGTGAAGAGAGAAGAAAGTCAGTAGAACATTTTAATAAATTAGAATAATGAGAAACTTATCGCTTTATATTTTCTAAAATAATGATATTTGCAGATATAGACCCAATGTCAAACAGTTAAGTTTCAGTAAATTTTCAAAACGGAGGTTTGTATATTGATAATAATATGAGTAGTAGCAGCAGTAGTAGTAGTAGATAGTCTATAAGGCAAAATAATACAGATGAGTTTTACATGTGTCAATAGTATGTATGTTTCTGTCATCATCAGTGTGTAGTACTTATGAATATCGTTTTTATGTTTACAGGGCTATTACTGCTCTACAAGTAGCCACTCCGCATGACATTATCTCTTCATACAAGTAAGGAATAGCTAATGCGTTTGTTTTATATGCAATATTACAGTGTTACAAATACAAATTGTAGGGTATCATAGCATCTAGGACAAAGAAGAGGCACGTCCAATCATGTGTAAGGTCTTTAGAGAATGCGATATTCGAAGGTCACATTTCATTGGATAAAGTAGTTATCTCACACACAAGAAACATGTACGTGCGGAATGGAAAAGACGGTGGCAACGAATGTTATTAATTCAAGCTTGTCTCCTGGGTTGTCTCGATGATTTTGATTGGTTGTTATTCAATTGGTTGGATTGGGTGCGTTCTATTCAGAGGGATTTGGTCTCTTTGGTTTTCTCGTGGTCAGTGTGATTACTGAAATAGAAGAACGAAGTTGTGGTTGAATTGGGTTGGAACACCATTATCATATATTAAACAACACAAAATTACATTCCTTACAATTTAATAGCTGAACTTTAAATAGAGAATGCGCCAGCCAAAGTGTAATTTTTCTATGAACGGCTGTATTTTTATATCTTGAGATTACTATAGCTATAAACACCAACTTTAGCTCACAGGTAGAATTTTAATAACTTTAGAAGGTAAATAAAAAAGTTATTTCCGAATGTTGAATGGTCTTAAAATGCTGGCTGAGACAAACTCATCACGTGTTTTACATGTGAGATGACAAGTAATCAGATCATTTATGTCATACATGGTCATAAATAATTTGCGGCACACAGATACCTAATTTGAGTTTCAAAACTAATTATATATATTTCAAAGATATTACAACACACTAAATTGTTAGCCAAGCCAAGAAACATGCATCCTCAGATTGCTTTGGTGACGAGAAACAATTATAGGCATTTGTGTTTGAGAGAAGTAGTTAGTTCTTAGTTGTAAGATATATATTGCTTTAGATATTTATCAATCGCTTGAGCGGGTAGAGTTATAAATACTACAATGCTAAGTTAGTAATAAATTGCCAACTTGGCAGTCAGACGTGTTAACCACTGTGCCATCGCATCACACCAATAAACAATAGATTATCTGAATTAAATAACAACATTATACAGGGAACTCATCTCGAATAAGCTAAGACCCAGACATGGGGATAATTGTTTTCTCACTGGGCTCATCTTCAATGGGGTTTCCGAATATTTTACTGGCATCAGTCCTACTGTTCTTCCACTCCACACAGCGCTCCAGGGCTTTTCGCGTCGATACATCCACATGCCGCGAGTACACGCCGTTGATGCCATTACCACCGGCCACGCCGCACAAGACACGAGCATTGTTGGTAGCGAGTGTGTTCTGGAGTGAGCTGGCCACTGTAAAGGCTCGACTAAAGTACTTGGCTGCCTCTGCGTAGTTGTGCAGAGAGTTGTATACGGCACCGATGTCTCTACAGGCTCGACTGTGGAGCTCCTTCTGTTCACTTCTCTCTGTCACCTCAACGAATTCTTCCAAGAATGCGATGCTTTTCTCGGTCTGACCTTGTCTTGAAAGTAGGAGAACAAATTGAAAAAACTACAATTAAGCTAACGAAAGTGTCATTAATTTAATAATTTTAAAAATAAAGTCTATGTATATAAAATATATTACCACAAGCAGTATATTGTTTAAAAAATACCTAATAAACAAATGAAAACATTTCGAAGAACATTCTAAACTATTTTGTAGAAAAATTAAAAAAAATGGGAACTACACAGTTGCCTGTATAATAAAGATTATATATTGATTCATTGTGTTCAAATGTATTTATCTTCACAAAATAAAAGTAGTGGTTCCATTTTGGATAATTAATCAGCAGTTAGTTTCGTCTGTCCAAAACTACATTTAAAGAAATGAAATTCAACAGATTTCCCGTTACCTCTCAAACGCTTTGGCCATAGCTTCACAAGCGAGACCAAGATTTTCGTCGTCATGAATGGCTTTTGAGAGCTCGTAGAATTCACGGAGATACTGTTAATAGAAGAAATTAGAAAAAGGTACATTGTCTTTATTTGTTAGAACTTATGCAGTTATAGACAAATTATTTCTTATTAAACACAGATACAAGATGCAATAAATCATTCAATTGCATTCCTTCTTAAATTCTCATTAAGTCCCACTAAATCCCACAGTTATTCCACCAATTCCACACTACTCCAGGCTCACCAGAAGCGCCGTGTCCGGGTTCCCCAGCTGCTCATACGCCAACCCCAGTCGGTAGCCACACTGTCCCTCCAGTTTCTTATTCCCACTCTCCTTGGCCATCTCGTGAGCGTCCTTGAGGAATGCCACCCTCGCTACATTGCTTGGGGCTAGGCTCTCCGCCATTGCTGTGAAGACACGAGCTAGGTGTTGGCAGCTGTCTAGGTGACGGGAGTGCTCCTCGCTGTCCACCCAGTCCTTCCCGGCCGACAGACGATAGAATTCCTTTAAGTGCTCCAGTGCCTCTTTGACACCACCTGAGTAAAATGGGGGAGAATGGAAGGGAGTAACGAGAGATGATGACTCAGTTACGAGGAAATATGTAACTAAGTTTGTAGTGAATGTGTAAATTTAGTTAACAAATTTAAAAGTGAGTTCAAAAAAATAAAAATGAAGTTTTGAGCATCTATAAAATTTAAAAAAGAAGATAATAAAACATACATTAAAATAATATGTAGTTTAGCGAAAGTTTTAATATTATCTAAAAAATTAGCAAAACATACTTTTTTTTCGATGAGCTATTGTCTTCAAACATACACATACATTAAAATTGATTAATGTGAATATACATGTTAAATATGACAGAACAAAAACTCAGTTTACTGTTTAAAATGCATGCAAATTATATTTCACTTAGATAGTACAAAAGAAATATATAAGAAGGTAGTATGAATTTATTTAGTCATTTTAAATGCCACCGAAATGTTAGCTGAAGGTTAACATGGTTTCATATTTTTAAATGTGTATGTTTAACGATATATTATTGTTCTATTATTGTTCTAATATTGCCATATATACTTTGTATCCATAATTCAATATTAATATATTTCCAGTTTTACATCTATAAAAAGCTTCAGATCAAATTCTTTATTAACTTTCCATTACTTCATGTGAAAATGTTTCATAAATATATGTTATCAATTCCCTAATATTCAAAATACCGTAACTTTTGTTTACACTTCGAGGACATCGGCAAAAGTTTGAGACGCATTAGGTACAATTCTGTTCGAGCTTAACCAAATAAAAGGAAAATTAGTTCACGCACCATTCTTCTCAATAGCCAGTCCCAATCTCAGATGAGCCTCCGCCTTGAAGCGACCATCATCCGTGATTTTGATTGCCATCTGAAGACAATAGCTATAGAAGTGATCGGCTAACCACTTATCATCGGGATGCTCGACAAAGTACTCCGCCAACTGGCGATAGGCTTCGTGGGATCCCGTGTAGTCCTCCCGTCTTGTGCAGTCCTCGGCCCGGGAGAGACAGTCTCGGAGTAGGATCAACTTCTCAGGCTGCAGGTTGAGGGGCATGATGTTCCAAAGGACGGAGTCTGGTCCGGCGGCATGACGGGCCTTCTCTTGCTGGGATACGAGGGAGAAGAGTTCGGAGAAGGTGCGGTGGTAGCCCTCCTTGATGATGTTGAGACAGAGGTTCTGGTAGTAAGTGTTCCGGTATCTGGTGTGTTGGTGGTGTCGGATGTAATTTAAAATGGTGAAATTTTCACTTTATATTGTAATCAGGTAACTTAAAGCGTATACTATTTTCGGAACATTTATAACTATTATATAATAGTGATGGAAGTAGTGGAACAGTTAATTATTTATTTTTAGTAAAAAAAAATACGAGCTTTAAATATTTGACACTCGAATTGAGAAAAATCAATATTCAATATGTGACATTTAATAAATTGTCAGATTCCTTCCATATTTAAAGGAATTTTAAGAGTATTTTAAGTAACTACACAAAATGAAAAGTGGATACCTGATTGCATAGTGCAATTTAATAATTATCAAATACGCAAATAAAAAGAAGTCGATATAATAATAATAATAATACTAAATGGTTATTTTATTCATATTTTATTAATAATAATAATAAAAATGTATTAAAAATAATTATATTATTATAATCGAAAGCAATTAAAAGACACTATTAATAATATCAATTATTAAACAACAAAGAGCTTGCACTGCTTTTCCAAATTATTATAGTTGGAGCAACAGAAATTATTTGATTTGGAATAAAATATTATATTTCTCGCTCTTTTTCTTTTTAATAACAGAAAACAAAAACAACAAATTGAATTATTTGTGAACAATTAATTAGATCCGATATTTGCTTATACGTATTTTCTTTAAGATAAAAATACTAAATATGATGCTATAAACAGCGTATATAAAATAACATTTATATACCTAAATTGTTCTAAGGATTAAAATAAGAACACTTTATAAAATGATCCCCATGTGGCATTCCCAATCCGCGCACACTCACTCGTAAGTCTCAGTTCTACTGAGATAAGGCTGATCCGCTCGTAGTTCACTAATCCTCAGCATCTCCTCCTTCTGGCGCTTGGTGATGAACTTGGTATCTGTGAGCGGCTTCAAATGGTGCGGTGGTGGCCCCCTAGGCGCGGATAGTACCTCTGAAGTCATATTAAGGTCCAGTGGCTTCTGGATTATCTCTAAAAGACGACCGCATAACTTATCAGACTGGATTTTGCTGTTTGCTAGGGGAAGAGCATCATCAAAACATGTTGCGCCGACATGAGCGTTGTTGTTGGCACCGGCTAAACACTTCCAATAATTATTATTATCCATATTATAAGTGTGATATATATTAAATTATATAAATATTAATCCTTGCTTGCTTTCTCGGTTTACTATATTCTTATTATTATATTACAAATAATTTACTTGCGCATGGCCTCAAATAAATATTCCCTGAATAAAAGAAAGTAACTAGGAGTGGTCGGATTTCATAGTGCTTAGGTATCCTTATTTTTATATCTTCGTTGATTTTACTATTCTCAATTACGTAAATCCACAGAACTGGAAGCGAATAAAGCCTGTTTGGCAACTTAAAAAACGGTCTATGCGCAAATATTATAAATAGAATATTGAAAATATTACTGAAACAAAATCAATTATCATTCTTCAATCTAGGAAAGGCGTTTAAATTTAAAAATCGATTATTAATTTTATCTGCAATAAATATTGATTTGTGAAGCTATTATACAAGGACCTAAGTATACAACATAAGTTTTGGATTGATGTCTACAAAGAGGTATGGTACATTTTTTAGAATTAATATATTTTTGTAAATATATATACATTATAATCCTGTATTATCCGTAACCTAAAAAAATACGCGGCAAATATAAAATGCACATATACTGATAACAATAGCAGTATTATGAATTATGTATGTAGTTTTTCATTGATTTCGTCGTTTTTATCGAATTTTTATTACAACGAAGGAACTTTTTGCTATTACTATCACGATAAAGAATTTTGAATTATATCTATTATTATTATTCAATATTATATGATTTTAACTTAATTCAAGGTATAGAAATGAGTGCATATGCGATACAGTGTTCGTACAGCGTTTTCGTTAGGTATATAAAGTATAGTGAAATATTAATGAACGAATTCTTCTGGAACAAAATAGTGCAAGCCAAGAACAAGAGCTTCAGCAATTATCTTTAGGTGCTAACGTCTCTAATCATTAATTCTAAGGAGAATAGGCTCATTTTTGAGAGATAATACATTATATATACTAAATCTAATGTAATTTAAAAAATTACAAAGTTATATTAAATATATGATTGAAAGATAAATGGTTACATGTTATGTTTGATTTTGTGGGGTGAATAAAATCTAGTGGTGATATTTGTTATAAATTGCTATTTATTTTATTACAATTTGGCATGAAAATAACACAATTGTTATTAATCATGCTTTATAAATAATAAATAATACAGAATTGTTATTGATTAATTGTAATGTAAAATATTTAAAACAGAATAATTAATAAATAACAATCACTGGCTTTTTGTAATGTGTTTATTAGATAAGTAGACAATTCAATAAGACAATTCAATAATTATTTATATATAATTTATGATAAATAACCAAGTATGTAATATGTCAATCAATATAATTATACTTATTCAGATATTAGTAAAATAATAAAGGTTTATTGATTTATAGCAGTGCAAATTATTTTATCTTTAACATAAATTACTAATGTAGTATCAATTTATATTTGTATTTTAAACAATGTATAAATAATTAATTATAGTACAATTACTACTTATACGTTTTTTAATGATTCATATTTATAAATGAATAAATAGTTTAAAGTATACTTCAAATAAATAGTACACTACATACATAGAGTAAATAATTATATATATGGACTCAATGACCCAATATATATGTACACCAAAATGGTTACCTACTCTTCGTTTTTTTAAATTGTCAATTTCTCACCTTTTCCCATAATATCAAGTAACATGTTTGTTTATTTTATATTAAAAATCAAATGTTTATATTTTTAAGTAACACACTTTCATATAATCATTTGCTTCAGTTTGTATTGAGTTGACTATAACAACTGTGATAATGCTTTATCATGTTGATGTTTTTTCATAAATTTCAAGAAAGTTCCATGGTACAATAGAATTTGTTGTTTTATTTGGTAGGAAGTTCAATTATGATAGCTACTACTATAATATTTGCAGCCAATTTGTAGCATTTAATTAATAAGAATTAATATGTTTTATGATAAAGTTATTATTTTTTAATTAAATAAATAAATAATTCAATTTTTATAAAACTTATAGTAAAATTAGTAATATTTTTGTGCCAATTATACAGCCAATTTGTACTCTAGCATTCAATTAACATTAATTTAAATTATTAATATTAAAAATTTTTTTAATGTTTAGAAAAAAATTATTGATTTAAAAAAAAAGTATTTTTTATTAAACTAGTGTTTTTTTATTAATTTCATTTATACATTTGATAATTTGTACAATTATATATCAATTTTTAAATAATTTACACATTACATTAATTAAATTCTACAAATTGGCCACAAATGTTAATGGCAAAACTGTAATAAAATTGACTGCAAAACTAACAGCAAAGGTTTAATACATCTATTCATGGACCACACCACAATTTTAAGATTGGAGAAAGGAGGAAAAAATAAAATTGGAATCAGAATTAACTAGGAGAAAAAGGATAGGTTTTAATATTTTTTTTTGTTTATAAATGGCTATTTGACATTTATATTATAAATTATCAAAAATAATGGAAAAAAACTTCATACTAATTAAATGTTTTTTTAACAATTTAATATATTTATTCAATTATGAAATTAAACAACAATTTTCAAAAGGAGTAGTTTTTTAGGGAAAATTTTTTTTTCTGTTTTCCTTTTTATAATTATGATTATTTTTGTCAGAAATTTTGATTTTAATATTTTATCAGAAAATATATTTTCTTAATAAAATTGACTTTTTTGCAGAATCAACAGACTTTTCATTAATGAAAGCAATTTTATAGTCCTCCCTAACAATATGTTATTAAATAATAAGATGTTTTCTAATTTATACATATTTTATATTTATTTATTAATTCCTCTACATCCTCATTTTAAACAATAACTTTTATATAAATTATATTAAAATCTAAACTATGTATCTTCAACAACATTATTTTATCATTTTGTGTTTGAATTAGTTTTTGACTTTCATTTTTAATTGGATTTTGATATAGTAGAATAATTTACTATATAGAATAAGTAACTTCTTATAGGCTGATAAATATATGTTAAGCAACATCTCCTGAATATCTTATATATAAAATTTAATTAAAAATATATCTCTCATGAATATTTTGGAAATGAAGTAAACCCCTCATGTCAATGGAGAGATAGCAGTTATAAAACTGTTTTTAAATTATATCTTCTATTTATTTTACTTGACAACAAATATAAAATAAAAGTTTAGTTCTATTTATTATATGATTATATTATTTACAGATAAAATTTGAAATAAGAACTTTCAAAATTAAAAAATAAACTTAGAATAATAACTTATTGGAATCACACTAAATTTTTAAATAGCCATATGGAGGCTGTGTGAACAAGTATGAATTTAATTACTCTTAGGTAGTCATTGAAAATGATCATTGAAAAATAATATGTCTATATTAAAATTTATATAATCAAAATTTACAGAGTTATTGACTAGTTAAATGTAAAATTGTTCTATATTGGTTGAAAACTATTGACATAAACTCAATCTTTCAAAGTTATAATAAATAATATATGTTTAATTAAGAGTTACTTTCCAATCTTGAGCAAGCATTCCATAATTTTAAAATCCATTAAGCTGAATTATAAAGAAGTATAAGTAAGTGAAGCATAAATGTTTTATTTACAACTACATAAATTGTTTTGAATATAACTATTCAGTGCCTATAAATTAAATTAGATCAATTAGATTATATTGATCACATATTGATGATAGCTACTTTTCTAATTATGATTTACTTATTGCCCAAATCAATTAGATTGATCTTATTTAGATTGTATAAATGCATTCAAAATAATATTAGGGTGTTTATAAGGATATATATACAAATAGGGCAGTTACATATATGCCATGAATTATATTAGTTAAAGTTGTAATTAATATACAGAAAATATAGTAATTAATCTCTTTTGTATCTTTAATAAAACTACACTTTTTTCCAGATACTTATTCTTCAATGATAATAACAAAATGTATAAAATAGGGATAATAGATAATAGCCAAGGATATAACAATGGATGATAAAAGTGAAAGAGCACTAATTTAAGTGCTTTGAATAATATTTATTTTAACCAATCATTGGATGAAAGGCAAAGACTCTCAATTAACCAATAATTTGATCTTTTATTCTATTCATCCATGTGGCTAAGTTTATAATTATTAATATGGGTGCCATGTGGCTAAGTAATTTGTTATTTTTAATGTATAATTTGGATTTTATTATTATTATTTAACTTAAGACTAAATAATTATAATAAAATTATTAAGACTTAAGTTAAGTCTTAAGAGGACAGTAAAAAGCTATAGTCAAAATATAAGTGTCATTGTTTTAACTATGGAGTTCCATTATAATATAATTTTGTTGTGTTATTAGGTAGGAAATTCAATTCTATAAGACAGTACCAAATATTTTGGCAAAAACTATAATAAAATTAGTCACATAATTTGGAACAAGAAAGTTTGGTAATCTCCAAGTTTCCCGCATTAAATTATTTTCACTTTTTACAAGGTTTTTTGCTTGTTTTTTACGTTTTTTAATGTATTTTTTTAATGTTTTTTTTTGTTAAATTATTTTTTGTTTTTATTTTAGAATTTATTTTAATGTATTAAATACTTAAATTAATAAGTAACATAAATAATTAAAGTAAAATACTTAATACTTATGTATTAATCCTTACCCATCTCCAGGAGTTTGTCTGGCTCCGCATTATACAGACTAACTTTTTCAGAAATATCCCATATTGGATTAGACATTATTACGACTTCAGATTTGTTACTTGTGATTCATGTATAATGTTTCTTGTTGTAACACTTATGGATATTTATGTTTTTCTTATTAAAAAACATAACAAAAATTGAAAAAACTTTAAAAAAAGCAAAATAATTTATCTAATGCGGGAAACTTGGAGATTACCAAAAGTTTTAATATAATATTTACTATTTTGATGTATAAATAGATATGACTCAATAAAATAAACAATGTATTAAGGTCTAAAAAAGAAATATATGTAGGTACATGGTGGTATAATTTAATAAAAATGTTACAATATAAATAATAATAATATACTACACAGTCAGCCACAAGATAAAAATGTATTTATTTATTTTCCAATTAATAGTAATCTATTTATCTGTATCACCGTGTATACAAATTACAGTGGAAGTGGTAATAATAATGGTGGTAATACATAATAGAAATTTCATTAAAAAAAGTGATTAATAAAATAAATAAAAAATAAATATATATAATTCACAAATTTAAGTTCAATTTAAAAATTGCGCAAATATATGTAACACTATTGTCATGACAGTGTCATTTTAAACAAACATAATAATAATATACGGATATTTTACAAAATTATGCTTTTATTTTCCAAATTAATGTATTACACAATTCTACTTTACTTTGTCTTTTTATATAAAGTATGTACGTCTTTATTGTAATGAAATAATCCAATTAATATATAATAAAAATCTAAATAATTAGTCTAACATTCATTATAATGATAGGTAACGACTATTGTGCATATACATTTGTATAATTACTTGAACACAGTAGATAATTTAACACTATTACAAATAAATGTATAAGTACATTTTTAATAAATTATATAAGAGCGCAATTTTTAATTAAATAGGGAACTGGCTTACAAATATAAAATAATAAATACAGACAATATCTCACAATATATATATATATTCGAAATATTCGAATCTTCGACTTATAGGAAATATATATATATATATATATATATACATATAGTATATAGGAAATAATTTCAAAATATATATTTAAACATTATAAAAACTATCTATTAAATAATATTACTTATGTAATTGTACAATACTAATTACAGCTATAAAGTAATAATTAATTATTATTTTAATTAATATTTATTTAAAAAATTCCGTTATGTTTAAAATTCTAAATTATTAACATAAAAATAACAGTAATCTGGATACGTATGTAGAAATATATTTCTGAAATTTCCAATGGTATTTTAATACATTTGGATGGAATGTTTTATTAATAGCATCAGGAGGGGATTTTTTATACTATTAGCTAAGGGGGTATTCTAAAGTCGTCCTTGAACTCAAGGAATCCTTTAACCTATTCTAAAGTCGTTTTTTTTAATTAACTCCTTGAAATTTAAA
>JAYRBW010019507.1:0-12768 GCA_036023295.1 Invenusta paracnida
ACAGTTTGCTAAGTGAAGAAAGAATTCTTGCTATATAGACAAGAAAAATTACTTGGATTATGAATACGGCTGCTGGGCCACCCCATGTATACTATAGTAACCTACATGTATATTGTGAATAACCTTGTTTTCTTAATATATATTTCTTGGCTAATACCTATTGTTTAGTCCAGAGAGATAGAATTATACTACATGTATATCTATATGCTAGAGTTGAATTAAACAATATTTATAGCGGAACCAATTTGGAACCTCGTTTGGCTGCCAAGAAAATATATTTTCCTATCTAACAAGTTATAAATATATCATTTTAGAGTACTAAAATAGACAGCTAACTATATTGTGATGAACGAAATTTATATTGGTAGAATCGCCGTGAAGAACTAAATGAAATCAAAATAAGGTTGACTCTTTTAAACATTTTCAAACATAATGTTGTACTATTTGTAAACAAAATGATATGATTTTACCCAAAATAAAATATGAAACTTAATTTTGAAAATTTAATTCTGAATAGTTCTTATGTTTGCTGCCTTTAACCCGATAACGACCGCAAAAAAACTTTTGTTAACTACCGAGGGAGGCCTTAGTTATGATTAATGGAATATATCATTATTAATCTTTACACTATTGATTGCTGACTTCATCACCCTCTAAGTTTGACACTTTAGATCAAATAGTCATTGGATATTCTTAAAAAAAAACCGACGATGGTCTTTTGCATTGTTTTGCAATCACCTCGACATAACTGCTTGCAATGCATTCGTTCTGTTTTTATATCACTTCATCTAAGTTACGCTCGGAATTGTAAGACGTCGCCTCTTTTTGATAGCTTTGACGAAGCAGAAGCTGGGAGGCGTCACTGTCACGCCTGCCCACGCGATACCGAACAAAAAACTAAATTACGGTGTGTCGATGTCAAAAGCAAGTGTGTGGATAACACAATAGAACCAATTTTTCTATACCAATATCTTATTGATAGTCAGAAAAACAAACTATTTATTTGCAATTTTTTAACATTATAAAATATGCAACTCATTGATAATACTACATTTAATTACTCTATGATGCAACTAATAACTAAATTTGTAAAATATTATATTAATTCGTTCAAATCACATATATTATACTTTCAAATTAAAGTATCATAGATAGTGTGATGAGTCTATAATTGTTTCTATTTTACAACAAAGCAAAAAGCCATGCCTCTCACTATAGTGGTATAAACAAAGGCAAAATCAAAAAGAAATTTGGCAGTGTTAGAATTAGCCTAAATGCATAGAAAATGACACGACTTGCTTTGATCATACCAAAATACCCCGCCCAAATAATTAAAACTTAGTCGAAATAAAAACTAGAACCCCGACTAATTTCTATCATACAAGGAAATAAAACCAGACACAAAGTCGAATCTATTTACAGGGTTCCCACGCTTTTTCAATGATCAAATTCCCTGACTTTTTGGTACAATAATATTTGGAAAAATTAGATAGATTAGTAGAATCCTTATTAAAGTATTGTGTAGACTTTTAAAAATTCAAAATCTGAAATAATAAATGCATATTACAGTTCGCCCTCTTTTAATTTGATACAGTTATCTAACTCTTTTAATTAAGATAATTTGGTTTCTTTTTGGTATGCAATGCATTCGATTTGATTAAAAGCTATCTATAATAATGGCCAGTTCTTTAATCTACAATGCATATAAAGAAGTGTTTAAATTATTTAATATATAAAATTTTAAATTCCCTGGCATTTTGCTTTATTCCTTGACTGATCAAAATCCCTGACCCGTGGGAACCCTGTATTTATAGAAGAAACCGAAATTGGCGTTAAATAACCAGAGACCAGCTTCGATCATACCACTCCATAAGTTTAAAATATTGCGGCTCACTTATTCATATTACCTAAGTATACTGTACTATTTATTCCTGAGTAAAAAAGGATCTCCCGAAAATTAACAAAAATACCAGCTTGTTAGGTTATCTCAATGAATTAAAAAGTAATGTATCATATAAGTAATCACTAGTTTTTACGATCTCGCACAATTTGCATTTACGTGTAGTTACCCAGATTGAATTATCCACACCTATTTCCAGTACATTGTGTGTAGTTCTGCTTTCATTGTCATTGAATAAATGCTTAATAGATACCTAATTAAAGTACCATTCTAGTGTATTTGCACTATTTGGTTAAAATAAGATCTATTTCTGATCTAACAAGATATGCTGTAACAATATTGTATTACAAATAGGAAATAAATATAAGTTTTTCGCACTCACGATAATAATAATTAAGACAAATGGATATACAAAACAAAATTACACTAGTTGAAAATATGTGCTGTACAAGTCCAGATGCAAACTAGGCTATTGAACATAACGTAATTTATCTTAATAACAAAATTTATTGAAATTCTTTCTGTCGTCTTGACCTAATAAAATAATAAACAATAACCCGTCATAGTATTAGATACGCAATCTTTGCCAACATATAATACATTTTTATTACAGTATATTGGTTAGTTTACCAAATATTTAATTGAATGCAGTTTAGTATCTTTATAAGAAAAGAACTACCAACAGCATACATAAATAGCCAAGTGAGATATTCACAGCACTTTTTGACAGTTAACAGCAATAGATATTAACAAAATAAGGAAAACAATATACCACTTAAATAACAAGGGAATCTCAATATTATACAGTATTAAATTGAATTACTAAAACAGTAGCGCATATCTAACCGAAGTGACCACGTTTCATTAGTATAGAGGCAAAGTCAAAATAATATGTACAACTGAGATATTTAGGCCTCATTTATTGAACGCAATATATGACGTACAATAAGGAAAAAGACTGCAAATGTAACAATAATGAGAAGACTGGGGACACCACCTCCGATAAGGTCTCCATGAACACCTTCAATTGGCTGCATTTCCATTCGAACGGGCCGCTGAGAACTTTCCACAGTCCTTAATTCAGTCGAAAAACCAGAGGTACTTCTTTCTACTTCCGCTTTTCTCCGTGCCAACTCAGCTTTAATTTCCTATGAAAAAGAAATATGCCATAACTATTAGAAACCATGTTAACAATTTATCAATGCTGTTTTAATTAAATTATCGCCATAGTAACATTTATAAGTATATAATATCTAATTATAAAAATAATCAAATTTGTTATAGCTATTTCGATAGCTTGTTTGTGTAGAGGTAAGCCTTAATTAGTATCCTTAACATTTATGGTAATGCCATAATGAATCGCATTCTGGATGTCCATTACACCTTTTATAGTTAAAAAATAATGAAATTGGTAGATTTGCAGCATAAGTTAAACCCTTCAGTTTTATAGATATCATTTCTTAGCGTTCTACAAATAAAGTATAAGGAATATATTTTTAAACTTGAGGATAAAATAAAAAATATACACAGATGAAAACAATTTTAAACAATTAGCAAGTCATCGGATATCATAAAATGCAGACAGTAGTATGGAGCTATTTTTCTGGAACAAATATACCCCATGTGCCTCCTCCCGACGAATCAAATCCGTTTGAGGGTTCAGCCAATGGTAGAGCCCGGAGAGTATCAAAGGAGCGCACGCGCATCTTGCATGGGACGATCGCTCTGTTACAGCTTATTCTACAATTACGTCTTCTACTGAAAGGTCGTGCCTCTGAGCTCTCTCTTTCAGAATGTTATATACAGACGAAGATTATCAAGAGTTCGACCATTTGCTTAATCAACTACTCGATATAAATCAACCATCAGATCTTACCAATTACCCTCACGCAGAGTCAATTACCTCCTCATTACAACAGCCCTGCTCTTCCGAATTCAATCAACTTCCAAGTAATAATCACTCATCAAATGAGCCATACCTCATCATCACGACAGCCCTACTTTACTTAATAAAACTCTGATCTCCAGCAACAGTACAGCCCCACACGCCCAATGCGAACGCTTCCTTCAGTCCTTTAAGAAGAGGGGGGGGGATACCTAGAGTGACATGGAGATATCACAGAGCACTGTATTCGGAAACGATGTTACATCTGTAATATTGTGTTCAACAAGGACGATCCTACTAAGAAGCACTGGAGAGTCCGTGAACATGGTCATCTTACTGGTAAGTTAATCTCTCTCTCTCCCTTTCTAATATGTTTCTCACGCTCTCTTTTTAGGTGAATATTGCGGAGCAGTTTGTCAGGAGTGCAACGAGAAGATGAGACTGCGGGACAACTGTTTAACCGTCTTTTTCCACAACTGCCGAGGTTATGACTCCCACATAATCTGCGCAGAGGCTCTTTGTCATGTAGCTGGATGGGAAATCTCAGTATTTGCCCATCATGGCTATGGATGCCGACTTTATGATGGAAGAGGAGGTAACCGACGATAATGAAAATCCACGAACGCGCACTATGAAGCTAGGTTTCCGGGACTCACAACAATTGATGATGTCATCGCTCGACTCCATCGTACGGAATCTGTCTCCCAAGCAACTATCACTCACCCGCAAACTCTTCTCCGATGATGACAGTTTCAATAAGATCGCTCTTTGGAAAAGGGTTTTCACATACAGTTACCCCACAGGCCTCGTTTGTCTGAGGGACCAGTCACAAACGCCGAGGGAGACATTTTTCGATAGCCTATCCCAGGAGTGCAGTGCCGATTACTATAAGCAGGCCCAACTCACATGGGATACCCTAGACTGCAAGACTCTCAAAGACTACATGTTGGCATACCCCAAGCTCGATGTTTACCAGTTGGCTGATGTGTTCAAGGCGTTTCGCGTTCATACAGTCAAGGAGGACGGACTGGACCCTTGTTACTAATGTCGAAGCTCACAATGTATGAGTTGTATTACAACAGCCTCAATCAATACGCTAAAGAATTTGGTGGCCGGATCGAAATTGCAGGAGCGATACTGACTCGTTTTCCTGAAAATCACCAACATCTCAATCGACAAACAATTGATGCCTAAGATGATATCTGATAATATTCTGGATACCTCAAACTACCAACTGGACCATCCCTTCTTCTCCAACAGTAACAAGGTCAAGCTAGGCTGCATGAAGGACAAGGGCACAGGAAAGCCCTTCCGAGAATGGATACTTATCCGCCCCGAGGACTATTCTATGCTAATTGTCGATGCAAAGGTGACAACAACAGGAAGAGTACAACATAGGAATGAGTAATGGTTAGCAGTCAGTTGTTCTGATACTTAGCAGTAGCACATCACCTCATCCACAAATCCTACTGCCTGAGTCCAGTACATTACTTCTGGGACATCTTTAAGCATCGCATTCGCTCGTTTCAGAGCGGTTTTTTTGCGTGGTAGGGACCTTCTTCTTCTTTTGAGCAGTAGGAGTCATCATTGAGATATATCTGTCATGAGACAGACATTATACGGCTTTGGTGATTCCATTGGCTCGTAACGTATCTTTACGATGCGCAGATTAAGACTAGCAACCATCGCAGTGTTGACACATGTAGATACCGTTGCAGCGCATTATAAATGGATAACGGGCCGGTCCAGACATCTCCGTAACTTTCATCGCCTAATTGCCAGTTCAGTCAAATCCGCAGACATTGCTCGACATCGTAGCCCAGTACATATATGTCTGAGGTAGGAGAGAAGGTAGGTCGCAGCGAAGGTCTCATAAAGCCTTGGGTAGAGTAGTCGTCTCAGAAGAGAGATAAATTTGCAGCTTTTGTTAAGCCAGAAACGTTATCCAGCCCACATTGGCTCGTCTGGCGCTGTCTCGTCCATGACTAATGGGAACCCGATAACAGCACCACTGGTTAGTGGACCTTTGAAACTTATAAAGACTGGAAACTTGAAAAGCATGGTAGGGTCATTGTCCATCGTAGTAAGGTTGACCCTATGAATAGACCTTTCTCCCATCTTACCACAGCGGTAGGGCCCCACTTTAATAAAGGGGCTCTACCATTGACTGAAGCCTTAAACAGATTTGATTGGTTCGGGGGCAAGGGGGTATTTCTTTTAGAAATACACCTACTATACTACTGGCAGTTTAAATGTCTCACATTCGTCTAAAAAAAATACAACAACAAGCTATGTAATACAAAAAAAATGTTTTTGCTGCTAAATGCAAAATATGGTATTTTCACTATTCCTCTATTTTAATAAAGCAGAATACTAGCTAAATATATGGTTATATATCCATAATAAATTCTACTAACCCCAACAATGGAAGGAAAGAGTTCAACAAAAGTAGAGTTTTTAAGGTTGAATTCGGCTGACTGTGCTGCAAGAGCACGTTTGGTTGGTGTAGAGGTTTCAATACTGCCCAATGTCGGTGTCATCTCCAGCATGAAACTTAGCAGGCCTGTGAGAATCGTTGATACAGACCAAGCCGGGTTCCAAGTGTCGGGATGGAAGTCACTGATCGATAAACACAGCCTATGAAGAAAGAAGTATGTGGGTTAGTACACTTTAAAAGACTGAGAATAAAAATGGTATATTATATAATACCAGTGGAATATGTAATATACAATTCACTTAAACGTATAAATTTAACTTAAACAATCTCATAATAAAATAGTAACTCACTGAGAGGTACAAGAAATAAACATATAAAGTAAATTGATACATTAATAGATCAATATTCAAAATAACATGTTAAACGTTAAATGAGTCAGCATTACCACTAGCACTACTAAAATATTTCTTTTGTAACAATGGAATAAAATACAACACTATTAAACTTTGGCAATCCAATGAAAACGTTATGCAAATTTCAAGTAATATTATAAAACGTCTCTATATTTGGACTATATAAAAATAATTAAGCATTATACGCATCTGCTATTTGGTATATTCAATATACTATAAATATGCAGTAAAAAATACAATAAATATTATTGATATATTGCAATATATTATATTTATTGCATTATATTGATAATAATGCAATAATCAATAATACTTTAATTCAGATTTATAAAGATCCATTGAATTATGTTTTAAGGCTCTTGTAAGAAAGACATAAGCACAGAAATTAATAGTAAAAATATGTAGACATGACATTTTTTAATACTTAGCAACGAGACCTGTTATCGAGTTATAGCCTACCGATATTTATTAAGTTTATACTCAGTAATTGTTTCATAGCTCTTATATTGAAAGGTCTATAAAATTTCCCTAAGTATTCCTGATAGCAAAGTATGCAAATTGCCTTATAGATAACCATGTACCCCTAGTAAAATTCATGTAATTGTCCATTATTTTATATATGGACAAAATTGACAAGATGCGATCACCCAACTTTTTAACAATTTAAAAAGAGGTTTATAAAAGGTACCTCTCTTACACATACGTATACGGCATACTTATTGGACTATCTTATCGAAATATTGTATTAAGGATTAATTAAAATTAAATATATGCATTAAAAAATTCCCCTGACTTTTCATAACTCAACTGCGTGAAATTTAGAAAAATATTCAATGGTTACATAATATAAAAATTATAAAATATTATTTAACATAACATTTGCCCTAATTTAAATTCATAAATAAATCAATCAATTAATAAAAGCTTACCTTTTATTACATTGAAATCGACCATTTGGAGTCATAATGAAAATACTGGGTGGTTTGAAGGGAAACTCACGAGGAAAGACTAACTTTCCATGATAAATGCCACCTACATAAGGTGAACCTTCTGGGCCTCGAACTATATAGTGCCACTCAAGAACATTGCTAGGTAGCGGTTCAGCAGTTACATAAGGTACAGGATCCTTCTTCAGGCGTTGATAATCTTGCATAAGGCGCGCAGTGGCTGTTGTATTTGATGCTCTTTTGCTCATCACAGAACAATTGCCTGAAAAGATAGCAATAATGATTTTTATATATCTAAGGCACTTTAAATGTAACAAAATATTTATTGAGAACAAAGAAAAGGTAATGACAAAAATATCACAATAAAGTACTCCTCAGTTCACAAAATAGAATTATCGTAATTATACATAATACTCTCATATATTGGGTGATTTAAAAGTATAATTTCATTAGCAGAATCTGCATGTTGTAGATGTATTAATATGGAATCTATATAAATGGTTTATGATTTTACATTCCTAAAATGAAAAATATATATTAAAATCTACATCATTTTTCCCTTTCATATTAAAAATATAAAATAAACATATCCTATATATTATAATATAATGAGTGTGTCACTATTATTAGAAGCTAAAATAGCTAAGTGAATCATTATTATGAGAGACTTAAATAGCTCTGTGAGCCTGGAGCCATTGTGGTTTAAATGGTTAAATTTTCTCTTTGAACCATTATATCTATAATAGACAACTGGAATTAGCTCAATGAGTAAAAACTTGATTGTATTATTTTTATAATAAATACAACTTTTGAGACAGGCATTGGCAGGAAATGGCTCTAATGACAATTTTTTAATGAGCTCTTTTATGATTTATTCTATGTAACTACTATATTTCTATAATGAATATAACTAAAAATTTATATTATATTCAAAAATCCAATTTTTTATAAATATTATATATCTCTAAAGTCAAAGACAGATTTTTATAATTACTAACAGTGATCATTGTGTATGATAAATATAGGAAGAATTAAAAAATCGAAGTATTTTTTTATTGAGAAAAATATATAATCAGAAGATAGCTTGTTTGGTTTTAAAATATGTTTAAAATTCGCAAAAACGAATAAATATAAAATTATTAATATATAGAAATAGCTGAGTAATAAATGAAATATATTTCCGAATATAAACCCATAAAGCGCCACTGGCATCAAATGAGATCACCTATTATGAAATAAATGTATCAAATAAATAATTTAGGTTCAAAACATTTTATTTTGATGAACTCTTCATTAACATATAGAAATTTTAATATACATATATACTATGTTATTATATATATATATTGATATATATATTATTTAATATATATTATGTTGAATATACTTGAGAGTCTTAATTATTTTTAACAATATGTATTTTCAGAGACTGTTTTTATTATAAGATACAACAAAGTACTGCATTATGAGCAAAAAACAATAACATTTCCGTAAAATCTTATAAACACTGTCAACATTATGTTAATCTATCCAAAACACACGCCAGTACATCAAATCGAGTCGAAGTCTAGTTTTTGTCAATAACCAGTGAGTGAAACACTCGGTTGAGGAAAACTCAACCCAAGGTACATAATGAAAATGAAGATATCAACGAAGTTTTTCTCGACCAGCGTTTTTTTTTAAATTAGATCAATGGATTAGCAATGCTAATCAGATTTGACTTTATCTGTTAGTAGGGAAAATATATACAAACGTTGGAATATTGGAAATAACAAAAGATTGATTTAATCAACCATGTTTACCAAAGAGCATAAAAACGCCTTATTAAATTTAATTGAGGAAAATAACGAAATAATAGAGTTAAAAATTAATACAGTCAATGCAATTATCAAGAAAAATAAATGTTGGGAAGAAACCTGAAAGCAATTGAACAAGGATTATCTCTTGCTTAATTGCTTAAATACACATCAACTAAAAGATGTGTATAAATGAATGAAAATAGTGGTGACGAAAAATGCAGCAGTGTGGAAAAAGGAAATGAGGAAGGCAGGTGGAGAAGCAAGTGTGAGAGACTTGAAAGGATCGTCCATCATTAACAGCCGAAATCTCAAATAGATACAGCAATAGTGCAGAAAATTTCGAGTACAGCAAAACAGAAACAGAAGAGTGTATGATGGTTGTCAAAGAAAATCGTCCATACATCATGGAACATGAGCCGCACTCACAGAGAGTAGCTTGGGCTGAGGAGGCAAAGAAGATGGCTCACAAAGAATATCAAATATGTCAAATTTGATGTCAAATAACAACACATGAGAGAGGTTAGTTTCACAGGCATATTATATAATATAAGATATCCAATTTTAATATATGACTATAATGCAAATAAAATATGAACAATATTACATAAAAAGTTATTATTTACTATGTAAAGTGAAACTAAATCACTCATGACATCATAAACTGTATAAAATAACAAATATTGTATTATGACTTTTCTATAGAAATGACAAATTTTCGAATTTAATAGTTTGACATTTTTTTATTTGCAATTATATGCATGAGATTATAGTTTAACTTGTTATATGTAGGTATTCAATATTTTCTATTACAATAAAGAAAATTGTTTTAAATTTTGCATTGTTATTATGTATAATAAAAATCAAAATGCTACATGTTATACAATTGGGTATCTTTCATTAAATACAATTAACAAAATTATTTTTAAAATACAGAGTAAATTTTAAAACACCACATATTTATTGTTTACTTTAGTTGCATCATATTTGTACATAACTAATATTAATATCAACATCTATTATACTCCCAATAATTATATGAATAAATTTATTTATTTAATAATATTTTCATTAATATCAACAATCAAAATGCACCCAATACTTCTATTTATACTATGTTTAGTTTTATTTCATTCAATTTGATTTTGTGTTGTATATACCTCACTATACCTATAACATACATACCATATTTTATCTATTATGTATAAACTTGTCACTATATAGTACATACATCTTTTACAATTTGGACAATTACTGTTAAAGTACATACATAATACAATAGAGATGCCTTTGTATATTAATGCACCTTCAAAGCTAAGTTTTACTTGAGAGATATACCAGGCACTGTACATTGGTCCACTTTTGAAGCAAGTCTAGACAATTGCTGCTAAGATGTCTATTACTCAAAATTCAAATTGGAAAACTTTTATGTGATTCTAGACTAAATAATAACAGGCCATAGCCTTGTCACTTTTATTTAAGATATTTTTAAACCAAGCTATATTTTTGTATTTCAGAGAATTCAAAAGTAAACAATTATGATCAGCAATACATTCAGAGGATAATTCATTCCTAAATATTGATTATAACTATTGACATATATTGCTATCTCCCTATGCATTATCATAATATATAACTTACATGATTATGTAACTTTGTAAAACTGAGTTATGCCTAAAATATGTTGTAATCCTAAGTGTAGTTTCTTTAACTATTTTATAGTGCACATAAGGAAAAGCAACAGGTAGTACAAAAGCAACAATATCTTGGCAACCATTTGTTATTTTTTCTGACTTTTTGGCTATGAATTGTTTTGGCAATTTAAGGTATTAGTTGAAGTTATACATTGATTGGGAATGTTTGCATACAAAATTTACAAAAATTTATAGAAATCAACAAAACTGAGATTTACTTAAAGAATAGGTATAATTGATATACCTATGAAAATTTGTCTGTAACTTTGTTTGTTAGATATCAAGAAAGTGACAAATCAAGTCTCTAAGTCAATAGCTGCAACATTTAGACTTTTACCTGCTCATGTAGGTACTAGATACTACAGTATCAGTATGTACATACCTACATAATATGGTGTACCATACAACATGACACAACAGCATCCCATCAATATACCAATATATATTTAGTATTTTTTGGCATGTTTAATATCTTTTTTTGTTCTTCATTTATTATACCAAATGACACATCATTTGAAGGACCACCCTTTTGAAGGTCGCTCTTCATGGGATGTATGTTTTTCCATTTTTTTATTAAAAAATATTATTTTCAATATATTTTTCACAAATAATGAAAAACAAATTAATACCTTTTGTCAAAATCATTGACAATGAGCTGTTATATTTATATATATTTTAAAGTTTAATAAAATTTGCATTATTTGATCAAATTTAACAAGTAATGTATTACAAGGGAAATGTTAAATCATAGATCATATAAAATATATTGTTTTTGAAAAAGTAATATTCCTAATGCCTTTTATGACCAGAAAGGAGAAAATTCAATAAAATTTGAGCAGAAATATTTAGTTCATATTTTTCAATGTTTTTTTATTCATTGATTATTATACCAAATGATATATCTCATAGCTTTGTATCTTTTAATAAGGGAAACAGCATAATTTTTGTTTAAAAATTAGACATTGGTGATCACAGTTGTTGCCTTTTTTGTTTTACACTTTTCTTATGCAAACTTCGCCTGAAAATTAATAATTAATTCTGAAGTCATGAATAAAAAAAAATTGTTTTTTTCTGGACAATTCAGTGATATGTTCAGAATTTTGTATAAACATCTTATGTTCATCTAACTAGTGATTAAAAATAGCTCCAAATTGTTAAAATTGTGATTTTTGTTGCTTTGTTATCCCTTTCTACTGAAGTCGCAAAAGAAGGATTAGAAGATTGCATTGCACAATTTTAAGATTGTGCAGATCAATTATAAATTGTTGAATATTTTATAAAATAGAAGATTGTGCACAATATAAATATTGATGAGCAGGTAGACGTTTTTCTTCAAAAAGTTTAAAATTTAAGAAGCATATATTTTGTACCCATATATTTACCAAATATATTACAGATAAAGATTTTTGAAAGCACTTTCCCCTCCATACCTACTGTATTTCTCTGCATATAAGCCTCCTCCTGTAAACCTAATATTTGCCACTCAAAGTCAGGGGGGATTATATGTGAGTCCGAAAAAATAAAAAAAATTAACATATATTACATGACAGAAATTGAATTTAATTAGTAACCAAATAGATAGGTATATGTACTACATAGGTATAATAATATATACCTATCTAATTAAATATATGTTTGTTGATAGGTAATTATATTGATTAATTATAAGACATTTGATAGTAGTTACCTAATGTTA
>JAYRBW010019518.1:0-12767 GCA_036023295.1 Invenusta paracnida
TGGTAAGCAAATATAGCTAAAAATAGCAAAATATTATATGATTTTAAATAGTTACATTTTTTGTGGGGCACCCTGTATTATGGACATTTAATGAATACCATAAACTACTATATAGCTAAAAATAGCAAAGTGTACTAGTTCATATATAAAAAAGAATATAAAATGACCAATCTTGTGATATTCTATAATAATAACTTCCCTGCCCTATGTTAAGAAACTTCATTTTTAATCAATTATTACATTGCACTATCGCATATATGATAAAATGCCAAACAAAACTCAAAAGGGGAATAGCTTAAGAAGGAGTCATGTTTTCAAATAACTATTTGTTTTATACGTATAAAAAATTTGAAATCTTCAAATTTAATCACATTTATCTATTTATATTGTTGACTTAACAGAATAAACGATCTTTACTTTAAATTAAAGCAAGCGAAATATTATATTTTTAAATTAATGTGACACGATATACTTGGGTATATAAATAAATAACAAGTGTTATTAAAAAAATACTTGCCGATAAGAGTTTTTAAACACTGGCCCGAAGCAGTATCCCATATCCGACTGAAAACAGAAATGTATATGTGTTAATTGAAATGTTATTAACAAAATAAAATTATGTCACTTCTATATTTAGTAAAATAATAAATTAAAAATATGCTCTTCATTACATCAATTATTTTAATTAAAAAAATAATAATATGAACCTTTCCTTCATAATTTACCTAATTGAATTAATTGTCAAAAAAGAAGGACAATAATGATGCAAATGTATTGACAAAATATTTATACATACATGAATAACATGAAATGATTGATTGCAAGTGAACAAATATAAGCTTCGTGACATTTCCCAAAAAATTAACGTTTTACAACTTTAAGCACTATAGTCACGTTGTGCACCCAAAGGGGCGGTCATGTGACACACTCTAAAATGCACCCCTTAATTAGAAAATGAGAAAAACACACTTTTATCAAATATAAAATGCATATATCTTTTTCAAAATCGACAAGCTCTAATTCAGGTACTGATTAATGTTATGTAATAATTCACAAAGTATAATAAAGGTAAGTTCTGTTTCAACTATCTTTTAACCTATTTTTGACTGTTTTGATAACAAGGATGTTGGAAATTTTACACTATAACGAAGTTTTAAAATTATAGTGAGAATTTTGAATGATGAGCTTTCTCCCGGGATATGGATACGCAAAAAATGAATAAAACAAACATGTTTCACGCGTATTACACATGGCAATACACAAAAAACAAAAACAAATTCAATTATAAAAACAGGACATTTATAAGCTTGGCATACCATAATCCGTCATAACTACTGGAGACAATCAGGGAGCCATCACGGTTAAAATGGACCTAGAAAAGGCAAGAAAACAATAAACACAACATGAGAGAATTGTTGGCAGAAATGGAATCGATCTTAGGATACTTACTGCAGTTACTGGATCTGAGTGAGCTGGAAGTGTTCTTAGGCATTTCCCGGTTTTAACGTCCCAAATCTTCACACTTTCGTCAAACTGAAAAAACATCAAACACATAGTGTCTTAGTTAAATAAAATCAATTATTGTAGAGACAAACAATACATCGCTTTATAACACTTGTGAGAAAAATGTATAATACAGGCAGCTTAAAAAACTAATATCATGCTGCATCTTTTGTATAACTCAGAGGCGATGTTAAATTGTTCTTGAGTAGAAGCGAGAAACTGGACAAGAATAAGTACATACATTTTCCTTTGATAAACTATTTTAAAATTGAAAGTCCTTCAAATCTAAAATCTAAACATAACATTAAAAAGTGTACTCTGAAGCGATGTTAGATTGTTCTTGAGTAGAGGCGATGTTGGATTGTTCTTGAGTAGAGGCGATGTTGGATTGTTCTTGAGTAGAGGCGATGTTGGATTGTTCTTGAGTAGAGGTTGTCCGTCCATATGTGTAAATCAATGATTGAAAAATGCCTCATAATTTCACATTCGCTAGCAGATATATCCGCGTTTGTTGAAAGCTCACGAAGACTGTTGAATATCTTGTTGTATTTGTTTTAGAGTTGAGTGGATAAAGGATAAAGCGATTTGTCAGATTTCACTGTAAAAAAGTAACTGTCTAATAGTTTCCATACAAGAATATAACTTTCAAAATGCTATATGATGTTACATCAACCTATTTAAGTATTTTATACCTTCACGTATTAGTATATATTATGTAAAACGAGAACATGTATTCAGATATTAGTCTATGTGAACTACTAACATACCTTTCTTATATTACTAGTAGTTAATACTTGCGCAATTTGCCATAAAATACTAAACTTTATAATAGAATAGAACAACAACATAAAATGGTTGTAATTGTATACTTAATTTTATATCCAGTTAAATCTATTTTTATGGGACTGCAGTCACTAACCATAGAGACATAGATGCTTTGTCATTTTTCAAGGCAGGTAGAATTATAAAAGAATGACCACTAATCCAAAAGGCTAAACGGTCGGCGACATGGCTCATTAATCCACTCTGTCCGCATTAGAGGGAACAAATATGAATGTCAGCTAGACAGATCAAGCTATGCATGCAAAACGAGTTTCAACTAAGAAAAAAAATTGCGCAGCTGTAGCTTACTGATCCGGAGACAATTAGATTGGACTGTGGATTGAAGTTGCAACAGAAGACGTAGTTACTATGTCCCTTGAGCGTCTTCAGGCACTTTCCCGTCTGCAGGTCCCATAACTTGAGTGTCTTGTCATCAGAGGCGCTTACTAAAAGACGACTGTCAGTTGACCAGGCGATATCAGAGATGCCCTAATCGATTCAAAGGGTTCAAATATCGATTGCATTAAGTCAACAAAAGGAGAATGTGTCATCGCATGTATCCGTTTTTTCTATAAAAAACTTATTAATAATAATTAATATATCAGGTGATAAAAGGGGGTCAAATATAAAACTTAAATATAAAACATGTATTCAAAGAGGGAAATGAGATACAATTCATATATTATTAATTTTACTATAATATTTGGAATAACTCTGTTATGTTCTTTCTAATTGCTCTTGGTTTTTAAAGTTTGAATAAACAATATAAAATTACCCAATAGAATATTTCAGAACATTTATTGATCACCTGGTGCATCAACTAATATTTCTATATGAATAGGGAATATTATTCATAAAAAAATCTATTAGAAAAAATCAATATAAAAAGTATATAATATTATTAGCTGTGTGGAATATTTGAAATTGATATATTATAAAAATATTAATTAAACCTTAATATTTATTTTCAAAAAATTTAAATTCAAAATGCACTTAAAAAATTAAATAATACATAACTTACCAATTTATGTCCGCTGATTGTCTTTTCAAATTTTCCATCATAAGCACCCCAAATTTTAATAAGCTTATCAGCAGCTTAAAAGAAAAATACAAACCAAAGTGTCACTTTAAAGCTGGCAATTAAAAAAAAATTATATTGAGTAAATCACTTACAGGAACTAGCTAGCCAATCGCCACTTGGGCTAAACTTGACTGAAGAAACGGCTTTTGTGTGTCCAGCTAATGTAAATTTTAACGTATAGTTAGGAGCTTGGGGCGTGTTGTCTGTCATTGCTGTGGAATATTTAGAACAATAAAAAGATTTATTTACTACAGACACAGTGCATTAGAACTATCTATTGTACTTTAAGGATATCAGTAACCACTACAATGTTTCTAAGTGTATGGCTTTATTCACTCAGAATAATTTATTTCATACTATTGTGGTAGGTATTCTACAAACACTACAAAATGTTAAAAATATATATTCATGTCAACATTTAAAGGTAAAAACATATAAAAGCGAAAAGATGAAGTTAATAAACAAGCAAAAAAGGTTTTAACATGTACGAAGGAGCTCAACTTTAATCAACGTTGTTTCGGTAATCATATCTTTTAATTCAATTAGTGTACTTACCAAAAAGGTACCTAGAATAAAATCTTGAAAGAAAACTTCGCAAATTCTAAAAGAAAAACAAATAAAAGTATTGTTTAATTATGCATATTATTTGTGTCATAAAAATATAATCTGTAGTTCACAATAAGTCATTTGCATGTTAAACTAAGCAGTTTATGTATTTAAACAGCATAATAATAAAGATATCGCTGTACATTTGTTTAAGTGATTTAAGTTAAAAAAATAAGTCTATTAGTTGCACATTAGAGAACAATTTACATATTAATTTAAAATAATTAGTTCAACTATTTTAACAGCATTATAACAATATAAATCGCACACAATTCTGCATTTGTTTGAAAAAATAATTAATCAATGGCGGTTAAAAATAAGTGTTTTACACTACAAATCTGAACATAAAGTAGTTTTGGTTACAAAAATTAATAATAAAAATATGTACATTAACCCTTACAATAATTAGTTCGGTTGGCATCTGATTAAGCTTAATCAATACTCCTTATTTTGTAATCTTGTTTAGCATATACTCTTCGTTTTTATATAAATGTATATGTATACAGTAGTGTGAAAATAAATATACAAAAAATTGAACAGAATTATACAATTATATATTTCTATTTGATTTGAATTGAATTCTTAATGATGTCTACAAATTACACACATCATAATTTGGTAGTCACCAGTGGTAACTGTTTTTTTCTAAAGATTGTAAATATATCATATTTTTTTGACAAGTTTAACTTTGCACGAGTTTAATTAAGAACAAATTTAATACATTTTACAACATAGTACCTTGAAATAATGCAGTAAAATGAGGCAGTCAAGGCTAGGAACCATTTAACAGTTAGCACATATTTTGTATAGCATTTAAAAAAACAAAAGCATAATAAATACAATAATTATAACTTTAGAAAATCAATTTAAACCAATCTATGTACATGTATAGTTCTATTACCATGCTTATATTTTTAGAATTTTTGATGTTCAAAAACATTTCAGATTTGCTTGCTTCCCATAAGCATATACAGAGTTTCCAAGAAGTGGGGTGTAAGACAATATATTTATAACTACAAACAATATATTAAATTATACAATTATACAATATTATTATAATTATAATGGATACATAAAATCGACAGTTATATAATCAAAGTAAAATCAATGATAATGATGTTTATTAAGTGTCATATGGGTTACCTGTTTAACCCCATGATCAATAGCCAATTTGATTTGTCTCCATGTTCTGTTCAACATATGTTGAAGAAGGTCTTTGTCCTGATTTATGGAATCACAGATTTCCGTGGCTACATCCAAAATAGCTTGCTTTGACATCGGATTTGCCTGGAGTATTTTTCTTTTTAAAATTCCTCACAAAGCATTGTCCGGAGTTGTTAAATCAGGGCTTCTAGCCAACCAAGATATTCTGTGTTAAAAAACTTGAGATTCTCTTGATGTGTGTGATGGAGCATCGTCTTGTTGAAATATTGGATTTCATATATTTTTAGCAGTCTTGAGAGAAATTCATGTTGTAATATTTCAAGATAAGACTGAGTGTTAACACACTTGCAAATGAATGGTCCAATAAAATGGGGTAGTTGATATCATGCACAAAATCATTTGCCTTTGAGGATACTGTTTAATCTGCTCATAAAAGTGTGGGTTAATTTTTTTACCAGAAGACATTTTTTACCCTATACTTGACACACTCATATGAAAAAAAATATGCGGTTTCTCTCTCTGTTACTGGGAGACGCATCCAAGATACTATGACAAGCCTGTACAAGAGCCTGTCGACCATCTGGTGTAAGAAATTGCACTAGTGTTGCCTTCCATGCTGTGAGCTTCATGTTTTTCTTCATAATTTCATACAATATTGACTTGGGTAGATCTAGATTTACAGATCGACTTCAAATACTACATTTAGGTGACTGTTCAATTGATTCTGCAACAGTACCAGCTGATTCGTTTCTATCTTTTGGTCACCCAAGATGATCCTTGTCAAAAATGCTACCAGTAAAAATTTACATTTATTTTCAACTTCTTGATTTTTTACATCGAGGGGACTGTCCTTCAAATCGCTCTGAAAATTTAATTCTTATATCTTGCATATCATCTTTAGTTTTATTAGATTCGTGCTGCCAAGAGGCGCTTATTATGCTAGCTTTGATAGTGAATGGACTTTAATCTGCCATAATACAAATAATAATGATTTATAATTTAGTTACTATCAGCAAATCGGGTTGAATACAATTGAATATATAATAAATAATATGTTGTTTGTAGTTTTAAATATATTGCTTTACACCCCAATTCTCAGACACCATATTTAAAAACACAACATAAAATATAGTACCAGGCATGTGATTTGATTAATTAAAAAATCCTGGAAAAATTAGGAGGGGGAATGGCGAGCAAGCAAATTAAAAATAAAAGCGACTACTAATTGCATAAAAATAAGATGTTTTATTGGTCCATTAATCTATTGTGCACAAATTTGTCTTATATCAAATAATAATTCTGTGCTGTGATAGATATCATCAATGTGTAAATTATAATGATTAAAATCACTTTGTATGGATGTAACTAAAAATGTATTACTTCATTATAACTATTTGCCCCAAATCGGTATTGATTCTGTTAATAATAAAAATCATTATACACACACAAGCGAAAAAGCTAGCAGGTACTTAGACCAGCTTCACTGAAGTGAATTCATATGTGATTTGGAGAATTTTCAATGGAGAAAACCTTGCTTATTAATATTATTATTATCAGACCTGACATTAGGAGCAGGTTTTCAACAAAGATTACATTAAAAGTATATATAGTTATCCATATTACTTTAAAAGATAAGCAAACATATTAAACCAAAGACAAAAAACAGGATAATTCATATATATATATATATGTTTTTTATAAAATACTTATCAATATTTTACAAGCATTAAATGTTAAATATATATTCTTACAATAGTTAGAAAAAATGTCATATTATTTTCCTTTTTATTTTGGAGATATTTATCAAAAGTATCTAATTTACTTGGATTTAAATAAAATCACTTTCTGACAATGAAATGTGATTATTATAAATCTACAGGAACATATTTCTTATTAAATAAAAAAAATGTGCAATCTAATTAATCTGTCAACATATGTGAATTAATTATGTGTCTTTAATAACATTAATATTAATAGTGAAACTACACACTTTAAAAGGTAGGAAATGTTAATAGCAAGAAACAAAAGATGTATTAAAAATACAAGTAGAACACACCTATATTCTCAAATGTGGATAACCCTGGCTTATCTAAACCTTATTGGTGGCTCACTGACACATCAACCTGCTTAATCTATTTTTGAAAGTGGATACCCTATCCATGGCTAGTGATAAGATAAAGCCTTATCCAGGCATGGGAACAGAATTGAGAAAAAAGTTTGAAGAAATATTATTGTTGTGTACTATATTTTTTGTATTATGAAGTATTTATGGAGAAGTATTATTATACTGCTCTTTCTTGAAGACATTGATTGCCCACCACATGTCCACCACTCAAGTGGAGACAAACACTTCTGGTGAATGAAGATTTGCATCTACCTGAAGAAATCACGTTTACTGAAGCAAACATGCTGTTTCAGCTGGTGATGAAAACTCCAAGGCTATCCAATTCTTTCTGAGTAATGCTGTTACTTCTTGCAGATGGGTTTACATCACCTTAAGTATACTACTATTGAGAGGCATTAACAACAATACAACTTAGTTGTTTCAAACGTCACTCTGAAGCAAACTGCCCGAACTTGTGCTATCTAAAATGTGTTTATTGGATAAACTCACTGTGGAGTGACTTTCTTAACATCAGTTGGTAACTTTCATAAATGAGATGATTTCTATTTTAATTCAAAATATACCAATTGAAGTCAGTAAAGATTACCTCTACCCACACCCTCTGTACCCCTATTATTTTTTCCATTTTAACAAATCTTGAGACCAAACTTTAAAAATAATTTCTGCACAAGATTTTTTTTGCCTGCTTATTTTGCTTTGGAATTAGCTTCCAGAGTTATCTACATTGTTTTCTTTTATGGGGGGGGGGGGGGTGTGATAGAATATGATGCATAGTTATATCCAGAAACTTATATTGAGAATAATTATTGAATTCAATGATACCTATCATAATATTATGTATTAAAAAATAATTAAGATATGGATTTTTGGTCTTAGAACAAAGGTAAATCTATGATTCTAAATGTACAATTAACTAAAAAGTATAAATGTAGCTATTGAAGGCAAGGTGAACAATACAGATGTAATTAAAAAACTAATTAACAAAGATCTAATGTAACATTTATAATTTTAAATAGGCATTGAAGATGAACTTTATAATTAGAGGTAATAAAAAAGCATATAAACTTTAATACACCCATGTGAATTTCTTTGAGTGGGCATGTAAACTTTAATTTTCTAAATGCTCCTCAGAAAAATGTTAAGAGCTATAGTAAAGGCCATTTGAAAAAACAATTGTTCTGATGGAATTACAAGTTTGTTGTAAAAATAAAATAAGTTTTTGTTTACACTATTACACATTAATTTGCTGGTTGTGTGACTGAGATTCTTTGTTTTAGAGGTGATTGAGTTTTTGATTAGTAAAGAAATATTTATAATTTATCTGACACCAAATTTAAAAAACTATTTTCTTTTAATAACAAATATTTTTAATTTTGTGAGATCTTGTTTATATATCGAAATTTAATATATTTCTCCCCTCAAACTCTTGTAACAATGTAGAAGTATCAAGAACTGTTATTTCAAATAGGAAAATAACTATAGTATTTAGTTAACTTATGTGGAATAATATCAAATAATAAAGTAAACATTATTTTAAATATTATATACAAAGTACAAAATATTTTAGTCACACTATGATCTCAAATGCTTGACACAAGTAACACATTTATTGAATACAGATGAGTAGGTATTTAAAATCCAAATTAAAGTGCATGGTTACAAAGTAACAGGTATAGTTTCAGTTTAGCAGGAGATAATGCATAACAAGTTAATTGAATACAGATATACCTTGTAGATATTTAAATTTGAATTTAAAATTTGCCAGTTAGCATCCTGTTGCAATGATACTATAAACTTTTCAGTAAATATATGGTCTTTAAATGTGATTAGTGAACAAAAAGTCTATACAAAAAAAGAATACAAAAATATAATTAAAATAGCATCAGTCAACAAAATTTATTTTAACTTTATGTTATTAATTATAACTGGTTATATATTAAAATAAATATTAAAGTTGCAATGGTCTTAATTTGGGTAATGGTTTGACATGTAACCCATATATACAACTTACCCATTATATTAAATATATATATTCATTACTAAATGTCATAATATTTGATAAACATATTAAGCATTATACATTATTTAGAAAATTAAAATATATTATTTATAACAATCTAAAAAAAATTGAATTACATAAAATAAGAAAAGTATTGTAGGAAACAATAATTTTAATAAGAATTTAGTTGAATGATGCCATATTTGTATATATTTTGTTTGTATACTTACTTTATTTTGAATTTAATTAAGAGTGTCATAAAAACTATATCTATCTATCTATCTGTTTTAACTAAGGAGTTCCATTGTATTAGGAATGTAATATTAGCCATTTATGTAAAAATTGAAAAACATCTTTGTTATAGTTAAGTTAACAGAGCAATAGTCACGAATTTTTATATAAACAATATAATCATTGGGTTAATAAATTTGAAAAGTAATACTATCCTCTTATACTCAGTTTTAAAATTTATAAAAAGTAAAATTATTATGCGTTTTCAGACAAAACAAAATTTTATTTCTCTCTATAACGCAATAATTTAAATTATGATTAATATATGTCTGTAGTATATTAATAGACTTATACAGGGTGAGTCAGAAGTAACTGTCGAAAATTGTATAAATATAAATGAATTTCTATGCATTACAGCTTCAGCTTTCTATGATGTATGATGTCTATGATTGTTATTAGCTGATTTGAATATATCGATTGTGGTTTGAATGATTTAGTTTGTATTCTAAAAACAGCAGTAAACATGCCACGCCATACTTCTTTACAACAATGAATATTTTGCATTAAGAATTATTATTCTACCAATAATAATGGCACTGTTTGCACAAATTTTGAAAATGAATTTAATGAGTCCATAAGATGGCAGTTAATGAAGAAATTTGAATTAACAGGTACTGTTGCCAATAGACCAAGACCTGGTAACTCATCCTCTACCAACAGTGAAAGGAATCAAGTAGCAGTTAGTGAAACATTACGACAAAATCCTTGACAATCAACACAACAATTATCACTCGAATTTGACATTGAGCAGCATTGTTCGTATAATTAAGATGCTTGGTCTAAAGGTCTTGCACCCACGTCTGTTGCAAGAACTCCATGAAGACGATTTCAATCAAAGAATGCAGTTTTGTGAGGAATTCGATGTGTCATTCAATTACAAACATGTCATTTGGACTGATGAGGTAATCTTTAAGCTTAATGGCCAAGTAAACAGACACAACTGGGTTTATTACTCAAATGAAAACCCTTATGAAACCTTCACTAAATCTGTGAACAGCCCTGGTATCATGGTATGGGTTGGTATATGCTCAACACAGGTTATTGGTCCATTCTTTTTCCACAAAAATTTTACAGGAGAAAGTTATCAACAAATGCTAGAGAATTTTGCATTTCCTGAGATCTGTCAACTTGGTGCAGGCGACCAACATGAACTCTGGTGGCAACAGGACAGTGCCCCTGTTCATTATGCAGTGAAGGTAAGAGAATGCCTGGATACTGAGTTCTTGGAAAGGTGGATTGGGCAACAGGGTCTAGTGGAATGGCCACCTTGAAGTCCGGACCTGTCTCCTCTTGATTCTGGAGTGTAGGGAATCATGAAGGAGAATGTTTTTTCGCAGCATGTGCAGACTCTACAACAGTTATGAGATTTAATTGTGGTCGCATTTAGATCCTTTGCTAGAGATCTCTGTTCAAAAATTTGTGATTCTTTACCTCAAAGAATTTGTCAGTGTACATAGGAACCAGAAGAACAATTTGAAAATAAGAGATCATAAATACAGATGAACTATGTATTTACATATTCTGTTATAAATACAGATGAACTATTTCCATATTCCATTATTGTGTTTGTTCACACTGTTATTTTTACATTTAAAAGTTGTAAATATATTTCTATTTATACAATTTTCGACAGTTACTTCTGACTCACCCTGTATGTATCATAATAAGCATTGTACTTTAGTTTTTTACCTTTGGCTTGAGAATTATTTAAATAAGACTCTAAAAAATATTTTATGTATAAATATATTACACTTGCCATATTTTTTTAATTTGTAAGTATTGAAAAATATGGAATATAATATTTCAGAACATTATAATTAATTTTGTACATAATTGAATATTTCAAATGCAAAAAAATATAATTTGATATTTTTGTCTTTAATTTATGGAGGTAACCAAGATATATTTTCAAAAATATAATGGCCTGAATAAGCAATATACAATAAATTTAGTTATCAATTGAAATATTCAAAATCTACTACAATATATAAAGATAATAATATTATATATCTATGTACTTTAATACATGAACCACTGGATTATAAAGACAAGGTAGAGGTTTTGGCCAGATAAAGCAATATTAAAGAATCTTGCTCCAGTACTTAAGTAAAACATATTGAATTTTTTAGCAATAGTCATAACTTGTATCCACTTTCACAGAAAAAGAAAATCCTTGACAATATGGAAAGCCAGGGTCCTTCTCAATCTCCAGTCCCTGAAATCATATAAAATGTTTAAAGTTAATATAAACTTGAAATATTCTTGAACATTTTATATGGATTCTCTATTTAGGATTCTCTGGAATTTATAAGTTAATTTAACGTATAAATTCTAGAGAATCCTATATAATTCCAGGGTGTGGGGATTTTAGTTATTTCTATATATATTTTATGTTATTTATTTGATAAATATACAATATGCTAATATTAATAATATTGCAATAATTAAAAGGTAATACATGCTATATATATTTTATTATTATTAATTTAAGCAAAATAAAATAAACTTAAAACTTATTGATATTATGATAATGTTAATGATATAATTATATGATTAAATGATATGTATGTATATCATACATTAAATTAAAACTGGGCACATATTTAGTGTTTAGTTTAGTATTACCAGGCATGAGAACAGTCTAGAGTGTTTACAGAGGAAACATTTTTGTAAGGCCCCCAACCTCTTGGGTTTTTAGGCAAGGCAAGTAGCTGAGCCTCTAAATCGGCACTCAGCTTCGAAATTTTTAGCTTTTAAAAGCTTAGAATGCATCTAAAGGCTTTTAAGAAAATTTAATCATAATTGTTAATCTACAAAAAAAAATAAGACTTAAAGATAAACTCTTATTAAATAAAAATAGACTAGGGCCCTTGAATTAGAATAAAGAATAGGACCCTCTACAAAATAAATTTAATTATGGGCCCTTCTATACAAATAAAGATGGACTATAGGGCGCTTAAGTTAGAATATAGAATAGGGCCCTCTACAAAATAATTTTCATTATGGGTTCTTTTATACAAATAAAGATGGACTATAGGGCGCTTAAGTTAGAATATAGAATAGGGCCCTCTACAAAATAATTTTCATTATGGGTTCTTTTATACAAATAAAGATGGACTATAGGGCGCTTAAGTTAGAATATAGAATAGGGCCCTCTACAAAATAATTTTCATTAT
>JAYRBW010019529.1:0-12766 GCA_036023295.1 Invenusta paracnida
GAGGAGAGGAGAGGAGAGGAGAGGAGAGGAGAGGAGAGGAGAGGAGAGGAGAGGAGAGGAGAGGCGAGGAGAGGAGAGGAGAGGAGAGGAGAGGAGAGGGGTTGAATCGATACTTCGTGCATTTAATTGTACAGCTGTTAATGCTGAGGTCATGCTATCATTATAGTGCTTCTAACATGAAATGAGTGTAATATTCTTGGGCCACAGAATCGCGATTGACACACACCGTCAAACTGTAATAATATTGAATTGACACCGAAAGATGTCACACACGAATGGCTTAAAGAAAGCACATTCCCCGTGGAATCAATGTTTATGTTCAGTTAAACATTGTATCAAAAATGAAATTATACTAAAGGTAAGTTAAATTACGAACCTTGTTTTTTTCATCCATAGGAAGAAAATGTTTCAACTGTTATGAAAAATATTGACATTTTGAGTTCCAATATACGCAAATTTGGGACACAGCAGCTTCAGCTGGGAATGTCCTTTGGCTTTCGATGAAAAATGGCTCCTGGCACAGTTTAATAAAGCAATTTGTTAGATTATTTATATCAACGATTACCAAAATATGTTGGTATCACTAATTTACTATCAATGCAGCATAAATTGCATCTGTCATTGATACAGAATTGTGTATGCGCCTCCAGGTAAAAATAGTTAGTTATAAATGCCAGCCATACTATTAATCACATTTTGGGGCGGTTCATGTGGCGAAGAATTCTCTCACCCGCTGTTTGTGAGGATCATCCGGTCTTTTCTTACATAAAAAAATATGTTTGCAAACTACCGTATACTGTAATAAATTATAGTTCATATTATCTTCATGAGGGGTCATATATAAGACATACTTAAAATATCAAAGTTTAGGCTTTTAAGTATCAGAAGGTTTATATTTATGTGCTATTTAATTCATATAAAAATAGCATTTCTATCAGTTTCATGAATAAACTGTTCATTATAGGGCAATTATTCTTTTTATTTTGCAAATTGTCAGACATTTTGCAATAATTTATAATGTAGTAATTTGAACACCCTGTACATGTTTTACACAATTAGGATCAATTTCAGCAACTATTTATACATTATTAACTAAATACAACTCAATCTGTATATTAAATTTATACTAACCAAATTACACATATACTGGAAATATTTTTTTTGTAATAAAAAGTAATCAAAGGCAAGAAAAAATTAATTAAACAACTTTGAGCTATTTGAATAAAATGAAAATATATTACTTACAGGTACGTTTACAGGTACGTTTACAGATAAGTTTACAGATACGTTTAAAGGTACGTTTACAAGTACGTTTACAAGTACGTTTACAGGTACGTTTACAGGTACGTTTACAGGTACGTTTACAGGTACGTTTACAAGTACGTTTACAGGTACGTTTACAAGTACGTTTAAAGGTACGTTTACAGATAAGTTTACAGGTACGTTTACAGATAAGTTTACAGGTACATTTACAGGTACGTTTACAGGTACGTTTACAGGTACGTTTACAGGTACATTTACAGGTACGTTTACAGGTACGTTTACAGGTACATTTACAGGTACGTTTACAGATAAGTTTACAAGTACATTTACAGGTACGTTTACAGGTACGTTTACAGATAAGTTTATAGGTACATTTACAGGTACGTTTACAGATAAGTTTACAAGTACGTTTACAGGTACGTTTACAGATAAGTTTATAGGTACATTTACAGGTACGTTTCCAGATAAGTTTACAGGTACATTTATTTAATTAAAATTAGATAAAGCAATAATATTATTTTTCAACTTTTTGGGGTTTTTGCAGTTGAGTTCTGAAATTATAGAACAATTATGAAAAAACAACAATATTTCTAATATAGATAATAATAATATACATATACATATTCATTAAAAATTGTGAATATTAGTTTTCTTAATACAGCATTTCTTAATACTATTTCTTACAATTCTTCAAATTCTTACTCCCTTGAAATAGTTAACGTCAATAGTAAAATAAATATCTGTAAATTCAAACATAAGACAGATGAAATAATTGACTAAAAATGAACGTCAATAACAAATGTAAAGTTAAGTTTACTCTCACCTTTATCGATTAAAATGATATGTTTAATTGCCAGAATAAGCCAATTATTATTATTTAAACATATGAGTAACAAGAAGATATACACATATAATACATAATTGCATATATTCTATTGCATACAAACAAGATTTCTCATTCAACATATAGATATAACTAATTTAAGAACAGTAAGAATTGTACAGGATGTATCTTGTTTTTTAAAAACACAGATGTTTTTTTATATAAAGAAATTTACTCGTTATATTTTACGAGACTAATAGTGTTTTAAAGTAAGAAAAATGATAGTTTCTAATATTTACGGTTTCTCTAATTTAAATCCCCGGTAAAATAATTCCACTCTTACATTTTGCTTCAAATCGGAAGTCTACTATGGCGCCATTTTGTCTTAAACATTTCGTGCAGTAAATAAAAACCAGTAGGTAGTTCAAGGCAAATATTTTACGGCAGAAGAATGTTAACTTTTCTTTCCTATGTCCTCAGAACTATGCCTTAAAATTTTAGAAAACAACCTCACCCGTGGTCAATCATCTTTTCTTGCACGAACGAAATAATTCGTGTATAGATTCGAGAAAGATTTATGAAATGCTTTTAAATTGGCTTGCTTTATAGTTTGGGTTTCTTCTTTAGAGTAACTAACTGTTTCTTTTGCACTACATGTAAAGGAATTGAAATGTAAGAACTTAAAATCAATAGAATAATCCATGCAGCCGACCCCGTACAGAAAATAAACTACCTTTTCTTTGATGATGAGACTCAAATAGTTGTTCGTAACTTATTCTCAAATTACTAAATCTGAAGATATGAAAAACAATTCGTTTTTTGCGTTAAATGAAAATGTCAACTATTATTTAGTGATTTACGATTTAGCTAAAGAATATATTTACAAATATCAAGAGTGATACAGAAATACGAGCATACGAGTAAATGGAACATATGCAAATAGCGTATACTAACAACACTGAATGTATTTCACGTATGCTACATCTCGAGAATGTAACATATAGTATAATTTCGGCAAGAATATAGGTAGTAGAGATATTAGTGGAAAAATACTTTTTTCAATTACCAAAATACACGTCATAAATTGGAATGTTTTAACTGGTTGTATTTTTCAATTTCAATTTCGACTGCAATTTATAAATTTACAACTGCACTTACTATATTAGAGCATTATTAGACCTCAATGATACACTGTATGGCCAGGATTCGATCATTATAGGACTAGCATAACTCTCTGATTCATCGAGTACAGAAAGAGTTCTTCTTGATAACAATTATTGAAAATAAAACCATTAAAGCGAATATTTGATTTAAGAAGACTTAGAAGACCATAAGAAAGGGGGAAAATGAGGAAATAGATGATTGGAATTTGTATATAATTACTCAAGAATACTTTTAACTAAAGGTATTTAACTTTCATAGTAATATTCATTTTATCAAAAAAGTAGAGTAAAATGTAATAAAACATATCCTTAAAATTAGGTATTTAGGAAACAGAAAATACAATAGTTGGCTACGCAAAACAAAATTAGAAACAGAATTTTGTGGCTATCATTTTTTTATTAAAGTGAAATTTCATTCCTGACTACTACTAACTACTTTTCGGAAAGTAGTGCACAAATTTAGTAATGTTAAAATACCAAAAAGTTATTTAAATATTACATTAATTGTGACAAAATAACAATTAAAATTGAACGAAGAAAAATTAGTTATAAAATTATTATTTTTTTGCCAATATTACTATTTAAATTTCTTCAAATTTGCATTTTAAACTGCTAGCTAAATTAATTATACTATAAAGCAGATATCTAGGAAGAATACAACATAGACCTATTGATGTGGTTTTTTGGAAACACCTAAAGAAGTTTACCTTACCAAGGTTATTTATGAGTTATAAAACGAGCAGCTTACATGAAACAATGAAATCGATTAATTTGTCTATAGCAAGCCACCACCAATTTCTAAGTGTTTATTCATTTGACACTGTTTCAACAATTTGTTTGTGTAAACATTTTGACTAGATAATGTCAGTCTGACTAAAAGCTCTTGTAAGAACAAAAAATGAAACATATTGAACGGTTGGTGATGACTTACTTAATATAACTTATTTATAGATATTTTTGTGATTACAGATATTAATGACGTCCATATCTCTTGATTATTATATCCAGTTGAATACAACTATTTTGCTACCGTAAACCTTCTGTAAAAGCACGCTTTTAAAATAATATCTTTAAAAGAGAAATCAATTTAGAATGGCTTTATGTATAAACGTATTTCGTTATATTTTAAGTAGATCAACACCGTTAATATTGTTTAAACATGATTTGTTCTTAATAACAAACAGTTAAGTATAATATATTCTTGCTTTTCCTTTACGCAGAATGTGTTGGAATACTAAAATATGTATACTGTTTTTGACAATTTAAAACGTGATTAATGTAAAATCAATAAGATCTGAATATTATCTGCGTATTATTACGCAATAGTTGTGACAATTAAATTGAAATATATATGTGTCGATTTTCTATGCATCGCGCTGTAATTTTTTTCCTTTAAAATCGTTGAATTTTAATGAATTTTGCATAAATGAATAAGTAAGGAAATTTAATAAACATTTTAATCATTGGTATAATTTTGAAATAAAATATCAAGATTTAAACCTATTTCAACGTATACACAAATTAAATTGACATATGTAGTCAAATTTATACCTGAAACTTAAAACAAAATATTTTATAAAATCGTTACAGTATGAAAATAAATGAATCAAAAGGTTAACAAGAGTCAATAAGATTTAAAATGTTACGAAATAATTTATAACGCCCTAGTTATTTAATAGTTACAACCCTAGTTACAACCTTTGAATATTACTTATGTTACTACGATTTAAAATTTTACAATAAATAAACATTCAAATTGTTTTAAGTAATAAAATTAATTTATTACTTTGTGATAATGCTATATAAAAATGTAAATTTAAAATGTGTAAGTTTTAAAAGATTTCAAAATTCTTGGATTCTGATGCAAAATGACTAAATTGAAACTCGAAGTTTTTAAACACAATTGTGTTGGTTTAATTTGATTATGTTTTATGCAGATACTACAAAATAATGCCTAAATTTTTTTCCAAATGAACATAAAAGGCTTCTTTTTAAGTATCGACTTTATCGTAGTTTCAGCAACTACGTTTAGAAAAAGTCAAACTCATTGAATGATAACAATGGCATGTTGAGGATTATAACGGAGTAGATATAATCAATATTATAGGGGAATTCATAAAAGAATATTGTCTCGATATGGAGACATAATTCCTCGGAATTCTAACCGAATAACAGCTGTCTTTGTAGCAGCCATATAGCGCAATTAGATTTCTGTGAAACGTCAGATTTTGCTTATTACTGAGACGCCATCAATGAAGATCTTACTCGCATGTAACTCTGTCAGACAGATCAGAATCCTTCCGGAGACACCAGGCATTTCTTCTTACGATCTAATTGAAATTCAGTAGTGCATTTTAGATTGGCAAGATATAAAAGTGAAGACTGCTTAAAAAATCATTTCGAGACGGGCGCAATTACTTTAACGTATATTTCTATAGTGATTGAAACTGTGAAAAAACTCCAGTTAAATAGGTACAATTAATGATGTAATTATGCCCAAGTATCTACAAACACAATAAAGAAACAAATTGTGTGACATATTAAAACAATAAACAAATCACAATATGGGTTCATGCTAAAAATCGCTTAAATTGCCTACATCGCTCATTAGGCAAATTTTTAATAAAGTAGATTTGAAACTTTGCATTCAGTTAAACAAACACATTTTGTAACATAATATGACGTTGAAAAAAATTGTCAAAAAATTTAGTTTTTATTCAAAAATAGGTTAAATTATTATTAATATTTATTCGCAAATTATTACATGAAATTAATCAATATCCGAATCAGAATGTTCATTTAAAAATAAATCCATGTTTTACTATTTTTTTAAAAGCGGTGTATTTTGAGGATTTGATCAGGTGCACAATAGGAAATATAACGCTTGAAGATGTGTATCTTTATTGTTGGGAATGTTAACTAAGGAGGTTTATATTGATCCATTTTGTTTATTCAAATATCTCATCATCATCTTCATCAGGTTCTCTGAAATTGTTTTCAATTAAATACTCGATAATTTGTCTTGGATACGATATACTTGGATCAGGTTGCATTTTTGATTAGAACATACTTGTTGTATATCTTCGCTTATATCAAGTTACTGTTAAGTAAACGTATTCGAAGCAATTGATACTCCTGCTTTGAGTTTGAATTTTGACTAGGAATGTTATTAGCGCAGCTTTGAAGAGCACAACACTTTCTGTTAGACTTTAAATAGTTTTGTGCTGTGTATCTACATTCCGGCAATGAACAATTTCTCTTCGAACAGTTATTTATCTATTTATACGAATGCTTGTTTTAGAGATGAGAATAGATGAAGAGATAATTTATATCACATGAATTTAGATACATTTATTTTCATACATAAATGAATAAGCAAGTTTCTATCCAGTGTCGTAATATTTGGGTGAAAGCTTAGTAAAGTAACATTCTTGCTCTAAGTAAATATATGTCAATGTCCGTATATACAACATTCTTATTGTTTAATAGCAAATGCAGAGTTACATTCAAATATATTAATATATCAAGCGTTTTAGCAAGTATATTCTGTAACTGAATAAAATCTGCTTTTATTAGTCACAATTGTTTCTAAAAAACGGAGTTAGGTAAACATACTTAATAAATAAACTTTAATTTCCTTTATGAAAGGAAATGCGACAAAATCTTCAATTAAATAAATCATTAGCAAAGTATTCTCAAGTTTTCAATTATCTTAAAGAGTATCATTTAGAATTTTCTTAATTCACTCATTTTACTAAAATTTCATTAAATTGTCGGCACAAAAAAATGTCGGTAAAAATAAATTCAAATTGATATCTTTCTTTGAAACGCTGGAAAAATAACTAACTTTTAAACCACTTGCCATACATATATACTTATAAATAAATTCTTTTGACATAAATTCCATTTATAACGGAAGAGTCAGTAGGTATTTCATTTCTATATAATAACTCATACGTATAAGTCATTCATCGTTGCCAGCTGCATTTGTATAGTTAGTAACAGCTCTGTAAAAAGATACTATAATCTACTTATATATACCTACATCTTTAAATACTCATAGGGTGATGAGCAGTGGGATTGCCTAGATCATTTCCCAACCTTTCAAATTAATTATATATGTACCTACAACATTCCTGCTATATATTATGTACAGTACTGTTCAGTGATTGAGGAAAGTGCTACTTTACCTTACATAAGTCAACATCTGCTTTGGATGAGTAATCCTAAGCTCAGGAGCCATCATTAATCGTGTCTATCATACATTAAGCATTATTCACCGCGGGTAAAGGGTCGCAATCTATTTCGACATTTAAATACTTCTTTCCTAGCTAAAACTATTCTCAATTTTAATTACCTCTTCCATTTAATTTGACTTCAATATTCGGTGTGGAATTTACCGTCTATCTTCTGAACAATCTGTCTATATTATCTTCCATTTAAGTAACTATAATAATAGGTATAGGTATATATGTACGTATTCTTGAAAGTAGATGAATAATTTCGCAAAGATTGGATGTATGAGCGTTGCCATGACAACAAATTATTGTGCAAGAGTGATTTCTTTAATTGTCTTCCTTTTTAGTTACATTTATTGTATAAAATCCCTTCGATCTATTTCATTGATGTTACAAAGAAACATTGTTCAATAAAATATCGTTTCATAAAATAAATGAATATGACAGCTTTTAGTCTTAAGATCTACGGAGGCAACTCAAATGTTAAACTTACAAATGTAAAACTTTTCTTTCCAAAATTGAAATATATTGTATATACTTTGTATACTTTGTATACTTTGTGGATATGGAAATATATATACTTCTTTAATACAAACATATGCAATTTTCAAAACTTGTCTTTATGCAGCTTAATATCATGCAATGTACCAATATAATTATCGTTTTCAAAGATTAATTATTCCAAATTTTATTGATACGAGTATTGTGAGGTTAAGATAATTGCTGGTGCGGAAAATTGATGTATCGTCAATGCAGCTATAGCTATTTTATGAATTCATTCATAATTGTGTGATTTAGACATATATAGGTACTATAAGTCTTAGAACTGCATTCATAAATATTTAATATATCTGTTATATTTTACATTGATTATTGAAAATATATTGATTTACAAATATTTTAGATGGCACACCATTTAGAGTAATTATATACAAAAATTCGACTCTTATCGATTCTATATGCAGTTTAATACTACAATTCAGCTACTCGAAAGCTTTTGGCTATAAATATTGTTTTAAAAACTAACAGCCACGAAACAGTTTATGTACAAGTAAATAGTTTTAGATATACAAACAATAATTTCAGACAATTTTCTGACCGGCCCATAATTGAAAAAAAAGGTTGTTGTGTAAAAACACTTTATTGGGTATACACTAATTGTATCCATTGCGCAATTGCTTCTAAACCTAATAAATGCTACACTAAAGGCGCAGTCTACCGAATCATCTGCTCTCTATGCTATACAATTTATGCTGGTCAGTCTGCGAGGTGTATTCAATCTCGTATTAATGAGCACATTAACTGTAAGAAGTCTTTAGTTTATCTTCACATGTTAATTCATGGAAATAATTTCCCCTAAGCTTTTAAGTGGAGTGTCTTAGATATACTGCCGCTAACTACACTCATCGTGCCCTACAGGCTTCCTACATTAAAACTTATAAAGACAATCTTATTAATGTGTTTCTCTGAAAGTAATCTCGCTAACTTTATTGGTATTTAATCTTTTTTTTCTCTTCCCCTGCTATTCATTTTTAGTATAAGTATACTTTGTTAGTAAATTAATTTACTTTGTTACATAATCCTGTTTTATTTTGTTATTATGTTCTTAATATACTTAATCCATTCATGTTAATTGTACTCATACCTTATATCAGTTTCTTTTTTACAAATTGTGTTAGTATTTTAATCTCCCGAAGAACACTTCGGTCGAAACAGCTGTCGCTTTATTTTTATTAAAATAACATTTATACACAATAGAGTTTTTTTTTCACAAAAGCCCTTTTTATACAAGCAGTAAATTATATTTTACAGACAACTTACGTATTTTAAATTGTATGAATAGATATATTTTTTTTAAATATATAATTATATTAACATTGACTTTTAATATTTAACACTACATTTCTATTTTTTAAATAAAACTATTTTCTATTGATACAACTTTGCAACTCGATGTATATGAAATCAATAAGAGTCCAAACTCGATCTTTAATTACTCTATGATGCAAACTACATAATATATTACCGTTAAAATAACAGATGCGATTATTTTGCTTTTGTTATTTTATTTGTAAACGTTTAATAATATTCAAAAGAAATAGGGCAAATGTAGTTCTATCAATTATGTTATTTAAGAAAGCTATTTTAACCCCCTAATATTTAATAAAATCCTTACATAAATGACGCCACAGTAAATTTCTAAGTTAATACCAGCACGAAGAAACTGCCCTCATTACTTCATAATTTTCTAAAGAGGTAATAACGAGGGTAACAATTATAAATCGAAATAATCTCACTGAACAATAGAAAACGGAAGAGAAGATTTGGGTTTCAAGTTTACGTATCTCAATTTTGCACATTTTAAGCTGGTTCTATCATGATTCAGGCTGAAATATTACCAATAAGATGGATAAAGGATTCAGTTAATTGGCGTTTTATTAAATAATTCAGCTGGCCTATTATAGTTTCAATAGAGGGTCATTAATAACCCACCGCTAGCTCTAATAGGCCAAATATCTGCACTTTTGCGTAGCTTTTTCAGAGATCTATTTATAAGTTCATATTGACACATACTAACAACTTGACTAATTACTACCAAAGACTATAAGTGTGGGGATAGATTTAATATATAGACTTAGGCAGGCCACGATCGTGAACATCAAGAAAGGATGGACTATTCTTGGAATGACAGGATTGAGGGGACATCATTCATCATATTACGACCAATTTCGATCGATCTTATTGCATCAATTTTCCAACAAGTGTTCTTTCTCTCCCCTCCTTATAGCTTTCCTGTCATTAGTTAAATATATAACGGGGTAATTTGAGAAGAAGATCCCCAAAAAAGATCCCAATCTCATTTCTATTTTCTACAACATTTACTAATGTTGCTGTTTATTCTTCTCATCGCCTGGATTGCTGATTCAACAAGCCGCATTTTGTTGACAAACCGCACAAATATAACTTAACCCATCTCGCTCTCTCTTGCTCTTGTATCTGTCGTCTTTAACACATCATTCTGACTCTCTCTCTCTCTCTCCTATTTATCTGGCATATTTCTTGACTTGGTTGCGCGTAGATAACAAACCATACCGTCCTATATACATTACAAAATCACCCCCAATTCGCTATCTCGTTTTGAAAGACCAGGGCTGTAACTGGACACTTTAGCAATCCAATTATTTCGATACTGACCATAATATACCGAGTTTACAATCCTCCAAATCGTAAATCTAATTGTGCTCAAAAGAGTAAAGGTTATCATTTTATAGTCTCTCGTCTCTCTCTCTCTCTCTCCCTCTCACCTCTCTCACTCTCTCTCTCTATCTCCTCGGCTATACTCTCATCTTTCTCTCTCCTAACACAACTCCATCCCACAGAATATATCTTGTCAACTTTACCATTTTGTAAATACGTTCAGCTTCAACGAGGGGCTAAGCAAGAAGAGGTCAGCTACGGCATTTAAGGACACGATCGAGCCATATTGAGTCCAATTGTGCAATGCTGCAGTTCTTCGAGTAATTTGTAGGTCGTGCTTCGAGGGTTTTTATCTGCATTACTAGATTTTGTAACTATTTTGCCAGTTTCACAGTTGATTTAGCGCGCGTGTATCTCTGAAAATTTTATTTTAGTTTAGGATTAAGCTGCAGCGAGTAATAATTCAGTCTGGCATTTATTTAAGGGAGAAATTCGAAAAAGAATAAGTGACTGATATGCAATATAGGTGTGTTGACTTCTATACTTATATATATACAATAAAATATGATTTCCTTTATTATATTTTGGTATCAATTACTTTTTTAGATACATGACTATAATTTTTGAAAATAATGTATACAACGTTATTAGTAGTTAACTTATAAATTACACGAAAAGTCGTTAAAAAGGATAACATATTTTGAAACTTTGCATTATCTTGCTATACATCAACTTTACACCCTAAAATAGTTATACTGTGAATTAATAGAATTTGGTTATCTTCCAAACATGTAGTTTTCATGTCACTTCTGCGTTATTATTTCATAACATGTTGCTATATAGGTAAGATTGTTGTGCTGCTTTTTATTGATGAAAATGCCAGCGATTCATTCGAAAAGACTAATTTATACGAAAAGTATTTTTCAATAAAACATCAATACTATTAAAAAGGGCTAACGAAAATTAAAAATAAATAGGAAGAAACACGTTTTCATTGAAGTTAAGCTCTTTCAAAAAGGTTTCAGATACCCGAAAGCATCTGACGATTATATTAAGATTACAAAATTAAGTTTTTTAATGCACTCTAGCCTGATTTATTAGCGGCCAAAGATATAGGCCTATTCTCCTTAGTATTAATGACTAGAGCTGCTAGCATCTCTCAAGCTAATCGCTGACAGTCATGTTCTTGACTTGGCCTATTCTCCTTAGTATTAATGACGAGAGGTGTTAGCATCTCTCAAGCTAATTGCTGACGCTCTTGTTCTTGGCTTGGCCTATTCTCCTTAGCATTAATGACTAGAGCTGTTAGCATCTCTCAAGCTATTTGCTGACGCTCTTGTTCTTGACTTGATGATGCTACCGCATTGTCTAATTGATTTATACTTTTAACGCGATATAGCGGGTTATTGATTTTGTTTGTAGATTTTACAAATTTACACTTGCTGAAATCAACTGTAGCACATCTTGCACACAAGATTGAACACATACATATTAAATAATGTCATCATTAAGTCAATATTCTTATGTTTTTCGAAAAACTTGTTAGTGACGGTGAATCACTAAAACGACTTTCTTTCAAATGGCGACCATCTAAATGAATATAATTTTTTGTTTTTTGCAGTTCCTACAATGATTGAGCACATAAGTAGTATGTAGAGGTGGAGCTCTAGGGAAGGTAGACAGGACATGAGGGCCCAAAACTTAATTTGTTCAAGCCACTGCTAAACATTGGCGCCAATTTTCAAAAGAAGACAAAAGAGAACAGCTCCTCAGAAAGGTCCTCAGCTCGTTGCACATTTCAACTCACCTGAAACGCTGCTTTATTGAGAAAACTGAGAGACGTCAGTGTGTAGATGATAGCACAAGCGATTCCTGGAAGCCAATAAGATGATATGTAAAGTTATCCTGTTTTATATATTAAGTGTTTTTGCTTCAAAAAGAAAATATACGACAACCTAGAAAAAGAAAAGATATCAAAACAATAAGTTCGAACATGTAATTAAATAATAACCCATACTATGTTGCCTTTTCCGGGAGTTATTTAGAGAAAACAATACTTTCAAGGAGGTATCCTTAACTTT
>JAYRBW010019540.1:0-12766 GCA_036023295.1 Invenusta paracnida
GGTTTATATCGTAAAATTTATATTATTCCCATTTGATTGTTAATTAGGACAACGATATTTATTTAATATATCATGGTGGTTTAAATATTTTGAAGTTTTATTATTAATTAAAATTAACGAATTAAAAGTCTTTCTGACAGCCCAACTTTCCACTGCTTTATTATTCAACAACAAAATATCAAATTGTAGACTGCGATTGATTTATTGGCTAACCCTGTTTAGAAGAGTTAGTAGAATTCTAAATAGCGTGCATGCAGCTCTTTAGATTAGATGAGCAGAGAATAATTATAGTTTAGACTTGTAGAATTCGGAAAATTAGAGCTCCATAATTAGCCTGCATGCAGTTCCTGATATCACAATGTGAAATTTAACCAACCAATAACACCTGTATTTAACTAAATTACAAATGAATTTCTTTAAAACTGTTTAAACAAAAATATTATATAAATACTACAAAATAAAATATATATTCAGAGAAAAGTAAAGAATGTTTTCATTTCCATTTAAGATGATTAAATAAATAAAACTTGCATGTAAACTAGTTTATGATGTCATTTATAGGTCAGATACAAACATGCCTTTAATATTGTGGCTTTACAAAGCTCGGTCATAATTTACTATGCACTTGCACGCATCATGCTTTTACAGTACAATTATATTGGTACATAAACAAGCCAACCAACATGTACCTATATTATGTATCAATATTGCGGATGTAATGTGATATGTCCACTAATGGTTTTCTGTCTCTCAATAGCCTTTACTAATGGCATACAATATGTACCCAAAATTAATCTGGCTTTAAAATATTTTTATCTTATCTAGTGGTATATACAAACTTACAAAGAACATGAAACTATATAAATGCGTTCAAATATAATTAGTTTATATTTTAATAGAATAACAAAGCAACACACCTGACTGGTAGTTCTAAATTGGTCGTCTCTGGCAGTGTCTCTAAGAAGCATCTCCGTAGACATTACCGGTAATCCACGCTGACTAACACCCCGCGCGCTCTCCACGGCCATTCCATGTCCCGATGATCCCCCCCCTGTTGTCATTTCCTCCATTTTACAAACAATCATTTCGTCGATGGAGCAACCGACTCCACCACCACCACTGTCACCTCCAGAAATTACGCCGCCAGACCCTCCCGAACTTCCACTGGCACGTGGATGGAAGTGAACCGACTCGGAGTTGAGAATTTCGTAGAGTTGTTCGTCGGAGAGGACAAGATTCATGTCAGTAGTTCGGGGAGGCGCCACCTCAGTCTCTGCCTTGACCTGCTTTGATCGTCGACCAAGCTTGGAACCTAAATATAAAATAGTCAGCGCAGGGCATAGAAATACAAATCAAGTCTGCAATAACAAATAAGACAACGTTAAAACTGATTCTGTATAATTATATCAAATGTTTATAAAAAAATGTAAAAAAGGTTTTCCAATAATTAATTTCGAGAATAAAATTTGATTAATTTTAAGTTTTCATATAATGTTAATTTAAGTATTGTATCTTATTTACAAATAAATAATTTCACGCTATAAGATTAATAACATTACTATAAATAAAGTATAGCGATAAGTAATTATTTTATTATTCACTACATCTTAACAAAGTATAAAACCAAAGTCACATACCAATGGTTTAAACTTACAGGCACTTGATTTTACAACTAACAAATTAACATGCAAAATCAATCTTAAAAACGTAGAATAGATTAATAGTCTAGTATATAGTTAAGATATTCGTAACACTAATTAATGCTACCCTATTATATAGCATGAACTAGTCGATGCCAATCTGGTTACCTGAAATAAAAACATTATGAAAACTTAAAAGTAAAAATATTACTTATTGAATAAAACAGGGTTATAGTCTAAGATGATTAAAATACATCAATAAGCATAAAAAACTAAAAAAATTATTTAAGATTTTCACAGTTGAATTACAAAAAAGAACAGAAAAAAATAATAAGTAATGTAACATAGTCAATAAGGATAATAACATAACTCGTAGATATTTGTTTCAATTTTTTAACTGATGAAATTAATCATAGCATCATATATTATGTATGTCAATCGGGGTCATATTAGCATTAACTTAAAAACGAAAAATTCCTGTGTATAAGTATACACTCATATATATGTGCTACAATAATTATGTATTTCAGTTGTGTTAATCAATGTATAGAATAAAACATGTTTCATGCTATTCCATGACCACATTTCAATTCTCAGAAGCATACAAACAGTACTATACAGTCAACATTTGAAGAAGTAATCCTAACCTATAGTAATACATGAGATAGGTTAGTAAGTTGTCTAAATATAAAATTAAATATTTCCAAAATTAACATGTATAATGACTATTTAGTTTAAAAAATCAAGTGAAACATTTTACAACATATTTGTACCCGTAATAGTTATGTAAGAACATAGTTAACGTCCTTTATATTTAAATTACTAAATTATGTGAGAAAAAAGTTTCTCAAACGTTCACAAAATAAGATTAAACGCATGTAAAACAACTAAACTAATATGCATATAATATCACATTTTTTAAATATATTTTCATGCGTAGAGTTATAAAACTTACAAAAATGGTCATGAAATGATAAATAAAAGTATTAGAATGTTTTGTTAAAAATTATATTCCTCTATACTCTAATCAAATATTATTATTACAGAATCATGCAAGTCGCTATGTATATACAATTAAAATACATGTTGTATCAAATGAAAAAATCATTAAGCAATCAGTGGGAAATTCGCCATATTATTTAGTTAATATGTATTCCATTCACATATTATTTAATAATATATTAATTATATTGTAATTTAGATTTATCACTATCAATAATATTTGTATCAATTTAAATTACAAAAATACATAAGTTGTTACTAAACAACATAATATAATTATCACATTTATGTTTTAAATATTTTGATATTACTAAAACAAAATGGTTAATTGTGTAGGTTATGATGTAGATATATAAATCTGTTGGTTCATATATTATAACTTTCGAAATATCTACATAATTCATTGGTCAAATCAAATAATAACATTCTAAATTTTTACAATATAATACTAACAATAGAATCAAGAATAAATAATATATAATAAAAGTATCCAATGCTCATAGAATTTTAGTACTTAATATTGAACTAGAGCTATATACTATGGTATATAAATATATTAACAAATAAATGTAATGATAAAATATAACTAATATAAATATGTAATCAATTCAATACCTTTTCAAATATGACAGAAATATAAAGGTTTATATTTTCCAGTATAAAACCTGCACAAATATATAAAATTTCGTAAAAATCAAAATTTTTATATTTAAATAAATAATAATTATAAGTATTAACATAAAATGTATAACGACAAAATAGTTATGAAAAAGATAATTTATAAAATAAAAATGTTTAAGCAGTTTTGACTAAAAGAGTTAAAAATATATTGATTTGAACAAACCAATTACAGGTATTCAAACCTCGATTATAAATGTGTTATTATAAAAAGTAACAAAATAAGATTTTGTTAGATTTTATTATTAAAAAAATCGTTAGTTTCTTCTTTCGATTACTTTACGCTACAAATAGTTTACTCAGGGAATGCTTTGCATTCAGAATAACCCTATATATGCTCTCCTTAACCTTTTTTCTCCTTAACCCTATACGTTCACAATATGCGAAAAGGGGTAAATTAATGCATCGTTTACAACTAGCAAATTACTTATATATATATGTACATGTGTAGGAACACTTGAACTATAACTTAATAATCTAATTAATTAAGAAGTAATTAATTAACAAAATATTGACAGTAAGTCTTAAGTACACGAGACCGAATAGATGTTATATACAAACAGTTCTGAAAAATTACAATGCTAAAGTACTTGATTTCAATTCAATAAAGATAATCATATCGGTCAAGAATATTTTGAAATATATTTGCAATATTCATTATATCTTCCAAAACAAAAACATAAACAGAACACTCAAAAAACCATTGACTTTTTAGTCGAATAACGCAGTTTAAAATCAAGAGATAAATAAATGTATCATTCTCAACAAAGCAACTTTTTAAAACTAATTATAGAATAATTATCAAAATATAATTAATGAGCATCATTATATATACGCAGGCAATAAAATTAAAAACTGTTATTAATTAAAACCACTATTATGAAATAAGAAATAAGACATAAATCCTTAATTAATATCAAATGAATTAAGTAAAATGAAAAGTAGCGATGATAATCTAAAATATATATAATATATAATGTACAAAAAAGGTAAATTTTATTTCACAAATGGAAGAGGAAATTGTTCTGAGTTTTATATTTAAAAACACAATAAACTGTATTTTAAACTAAATAACTCTAAACAAACTAAATATTTATTTTCGAAAACCAATAATATAATTATGTCGACTGAATGGACATAATGAGAAGCATTTACAACTATTTTGGTAGTATAAATAATATACTAATGTGTAAAACAATGTTTTAAATGTTATTTGAATTCATTATAATTCAAACGTTTACTGTACACGCCTGGCTAGCAGCTGTGTTAGTCGATTTATTAGAAGGTCTAGGCCTGTTCGGTTTGTCACATTAAATACTTTATGTAAATATTGTGAATACATTTTTTTAATACACCTTAATTTATATTTATATATATTTAATATATATTTATGCTGGACAAACTAAAAAAGAAAACATTTCGTCTAGAATGGTAAACCATATAAATATCGAACATAATATATATTGCCAGCATAACATTGCTGAGAAGACAAAAACCATTAAATGAACATATTACAAGCTCGTAGACAACTGGGTTTAACTCCCTTTTTTTACTTTGATAACATACTATTAACACATTATATCCTTCATAAGTTATGAAAGCATAACATACCACAATATGTAACACTATTTCAATAAAATAATCACATTTTAAGACATAACAACATGTATGTACATTTAGACCGTTTGCAAATAAGTAGTCTTTTAATTTAGTGAAACAATGAGTTTTTTAATGTTAAAATAATCACACAAACTAGAAAATGAATGAAAAGATAATTATAGTAAGAGTACTTACGCTTTCTAGTCATGCCAACGTTGAAGCACTTTTGAAGGCGACACCGCTGACAAGTGTTACGTGTACTGGGTGTTATAACACAGCGATTTTGACCACTGTTACACCGTAAGCTATTCATTGGAGTTGTTGACGTAACGATTCGACGAAAGAAACCCTACAAAGAGTGGTTGAATCGTGAAAATGTACTTAATTTTATAAGGACAATATGAAATAATAGTTAGCATCCAAAACCAGTTTATTTTTCATAACTGCTGCTATCTGACGAAAAGTAAAAAATATGTATAATATTACGTAATATTCTAAAAAATATGAACAGTAAATTATTATGTTATAATAAAATCCATAATACGTAATATTCTAAAAACTATTAACAGAAAACTATTATGTTATAATAAAATCCATTTAGTACAAATTTATTCAAATATCTTGGACAGCTTCAATAATTTTCAATATGAGCGTTAATATTATACACTATGACAAATCCATGCATATATAAAGTATTATTAGTGTTACGATTTATATCTAAATAATAAATTTGTAAATGCAGACAATAAGATTCGCAAATATTTTAAAAATATAATACGTTTCTCGACTATGAAAATATAATCAGTAACAATAAAGGTAATACGCATAAAATAATACAATGTAACGCTAGACTATGTGCTCAATAAGAAGCACGAATTTCAATAATAAAACTTACTTTACAACCTTCACAAGCTGGAACACCGTAGTGAATTCCAGAAGATTTATCGGAACAAATAGCACAAACAGCTACGTCTTTTTCACATGCTCCTCCATCTGGTGATACAATAAAACCAGAACTGGAGACAACGTCTGTCATTGATGGATGCTTGCGCTTTTTCCCATTGGATAATGAGCTGGAATTAGATTTACCATGCACCCCCAGGGGTGGCGAACTTTGACTATCAGGTGGTTGCTCCTCAGAACTTGAATCGTCAACGGGGCTAGACATCATCGTGGGCATGTGACTGTAATCTGAAAGTAAGCATGTCTTTCAGTATAGTCTTTTCACATAACTGAATTAATAACAACTGCGAATAGAATTCCAAAATATTAAAATAGACTTTTATACAAAATGAACTAGTAAAATATAACTTAATATTCAACTATTATCATACTATTAAAAAACTAGCTCAAATGTACTACATCTTATATTTAAAAACTGTTTATTTATTAGTTAATTTTATTTCAATAGAAACGTAAATTATTCACTAAATAGTTATTTTCTCTTATATTAGGATATACTAAGATGACTCTCACAATAGCTAAATTTCGCAAAACATGGTAAATTTCGAGATAGGAAATAAAAACTAAAAAGAGTTAGTCCATTCAGAACTACGGCCAACTCCAATTGGTATTACAAACCAAATATTTTCAGAATATTGCACATACATTTACAGTGTCTTAGAACATGGTTCCGATTATTGGGGCCCATTCATTTCAATCACAACCGATAGATAAACTTGAAATTGTTCAGAGAACAGCAGCTTGGATTATAGGGTGTACCAAAACCATTAACATAAGATTTTTAAACTTTTGAGGCAGACCTCATACACCTCCAAAACAGATTTGAAATCAACATTACCGAAAGACTTGCACATATGATTCATGTATGCCTAATGAGGACCCCCTCTGCCTGTTAACTGCACAGCAATTAACCTCATTAACATAGGCTCCTGGAGGATCCAAACGATGGAGGTTATACAGAATCTTAATCTACATTTCAATCAACTTGTCGAAACCCAGTGGAATGTAAAAATCAAAATGGTCAGGTAGATGAGGCTACATTGATAGCTGGTGGCCACCAAAATAGCCACCTGTTTAAGGCATCAAAGCAACTGTCAAAAGCACAAATGCAATGATTTGAAAGTTAAAAAAAAATACAAAAAAGAACCATCAACATTGGACATGCTATCAGGACTAACATCAAGGTTAGGGACTCCCACATAGAACACACAATCTCCCGCACAGATAACATTAATGAATAATTATTCTTACTCTATTCCAACTTCACACACAGAAAACTGGTTTAATAGAAAATTCTTCAGAAGAATCAAGATAAGTCTTCACTACCTGCTACCAATGTGACTCTCCTGCTCACATATTCTCTGCATGCTAAATTTAATGATAAGAACCTCCAAAACAAAGAAAAGTATTCACTCAATTAGTGTTCTCAACACTTCAACAAGGCCAAGGATATCTTGAAGTTCTTCAAGGAAATTTGTGGCAATGCATATAGATTTTCCTTACGTGGAAAACTAAAAAAAAACTCCCAATATGTTGATAGAACCAACTCTTAAATGGACAATTAGTCAATTAATACGACTTTCATTGGGAGATGAGTCAACCTTTTACATGGCATATGGATACTGCTTGCAATCAACAAAACAAAGACTATCATCTTAGAAGATAAGTATCCCAAGCACTTCAGTCCATTAACTTAACTGTCAAGCCTACCATTGCTTATTATGTCCTGAAAAAGTATTCTTTTTAGATGCATGAGAAATAGACTATCAGAAACAAGATGATATGACAGTTGCCAAGCTTACATTGACATCTTGGTATTGCCATGTTTGTCATACTATACAGGCTGAAGCAAACATCTCTAATAAATGTAACTCAAAGCTTATTAGTTCATGAACTGAACTCATCTCAGCAATATTATTCACCAAAAAAATTATAGTGAAGTACTAAATTAGCAACTGACATCTACATTGCTTTTACCAGTTAAAAGAATTATCTAAATAAATCCTAATACAAAGAGGAATAACAATTGCATAAATAATTTATGTCTATTTGAGGTAAAATTAAATAATAAATAAACTTATTAAATTACAGAAATAAAGGTGCAGCATTATTTTAAGTTAGGCTGTATATAAATATATCACATTCATCAACAAGAATCAATAAATATAATACCTTTAAAATAAGCATTATCATAATTGGATGACTTATTTAATTTGTGATCAAAGTCCAATTTGTGGGACGCAGTGTCTTCCTTTTTGATTCGATTCAGATCAACACTATCCATGCTGAAGTTTATTCTAGTGCATTGTTTATCAGCATTTGTTTATGAAGGAAAATATACTAAAACCTGAAAATAGAAAGAAAAAGTAACCATATATTTTAGTGGTTTATGGTAACAAATAAACAACCAAAATATTAACAAAATGAGTAAATAAATATTAATAATGGAAATATCAGAGGTCAATTACATAGATAAAAACATAATGGAAGACAATATAAGTCCAGTCCAAATAAATATAAATAAAAAGCCACAGTAAATATAAATAATTTTAAAAATTACTATTTAAAAAATATCAGCTCTTTTGTTCTATCTAGATAACAATTATGCATAAACAGTGAAAAAGAATTTAAAGAGAAAGAGTAGAAGGTACAAAAACACAAAGGATGGGTAGAAAAAATAATGCAGTAAATGTTGTAGTTCTAAAATTGGAATAAAAGATGGGTGAAATTAAAATTTGTATAATGGATAGAATGAAACAAATGTTGAAAAAATGTGTTACTGTGTTTACTATTAGTAAAGATAGATTTTCCATGTTCCTAAATCTGAGATCCCTAAAAGTTTCATCAAAATAAAATTTAATAAAAATAAATTTAGTTAATTTGATTTACAATCAGGGTTAAAATTAAATTTCAAAGCATATTTTGAAACAAGATTGGAGTTGGTATAATTGGAATATTGAAATATAAATACATAAATTAACATTTCTAATGTTATTGGAACCCATTTCATTAAACAAATTTAAGCTTTGGTGAATCCAACAACTAATTCTTTCAAAACCACATACTGCATCTTCTAAATTTTTAGACAAGGTTGGTTGCTGGAAAATTGTTGCCAATTATAATACTTTCTAAAGTTCATCAAGTATTAATATGGAAAAGTTGTTTCAGTGTCACAACTTAGACTCATCTAAAAGGACCAGTATATTTTAGATGCATTACATGTGGGTAGTTCTGTTGCATGTCCCTACCATCACAGTACTTTCCAATTTCTGTTTCAATTTAAAGAAAAGGTCATAGCCACCAACAAATCTCTTGGCATCTATCAATGCTGTGTAGCTAAAAGAAAACTAATTTATAGTCTTTGCAAGTTTTGTGAGCCATTGCAATATTCATTATTGATATAGCAATTTTAACTATGAAATACCTGCTCAATGTTGAGAATATTATAAATTATATAGTTAACCCTTTTTATGGCTGCATTTTGCAATTTTCATTCAATGAAAATGGCTATAATTTTAACAAAGAATAATTTTAAAACATTATTGGTCATATTGCTATTTTCTCTGGTGTTTTGTATTTCAGTTGGCCAGTCAACCAATACCCCCATGAATTTGAGTAACTCCATTGGGTTTTGAGTGTACATTTCTTAGTTGTGTTGAGTCTAAAGATTATCATTCTTTGATTTTAATAATCTGGGTAGATGTTAATTGTCTTTTCTGTTCCATAGTGCTCACATAGCTCATCTTCTTCTAATATTATTTTGTGTCTGTAGCTTTTTGCAATTTTGGTATTTTGATTCTGCATAAGTGTAACTTGATCTTCCTATTTAGTTCTTATTTATATTTGCCTCTTTTCCATTACTGTTTCTTGGTGCTCCCTTTCCATTTAAATGAATAACTTTTGTTTTATAGCTAAGCACCACTCTATCTTGATTCTGTTTTATATTATCTTTGGACAATTGGTCAGAGATCCTGGTGTCCTGGGAGCCACTGAAAATAATACATATATATTCCTTTAATTTCCAGCTTGATAGTTTTTCTAAATAGTGTCTCATGTGATGTTCTTTTGTTGAATATGGCCTTCACTGAGTCTCTTAATGACTCATATGTTGTCAAAAATGATGTAAACTTTCTTGGATTGTTATATATCAGAATCTTCTGTGATTTTTCTTTTCTATTACATTTACCACCTTTCAGTCTACATTATAGCTACTACTTATTTTTCCAGATGTTTTGATGTTTCATATTCACCTATCTTTCCATTTAATGAGACAGCCACTTCCACAATTTGTCTATCTTGAACTTGACTCATATAATGTCTTTAAAGATTGATTATATTGTCTTTTTAAGACTCTTTCTTTGCTCTTTTATATACCAATCTTATCTTTCAGAAGATCATGAAATATGGTTTCTGTTTAGTTTGTACATGGAGATAGCAAGTGTATTGCAAGTATTAGTTCATTCAGTGACATTTATGAGAGATGAATAATGTAAATTATTAAAAATGATATTATTATGTATTTTATAGTATGAGCATAAAAGATTAAAGCTTATACTGCTATATTGTTATAGATGTTTTTATTTATGGTTATGTTTGAAAATGTGTATATTCATATATATTTTCTAACAAATATGTTGCATACTTTTTAGATTCTTTTTTTATCAAATCTTATTAAAAGAATATTTGCATTATTATGTACATTATTTTTTATAAAAATTATAGGGTCTCCATAAATAAAATAAGATCAGAAAATATTATCTTTATAATTTTGAATAAAGCATGTTTGATTTGTTTGACTGAAAAAACAGATCATATATACTTTTAGAAATTTGTAAATAAAAATTCATTGTTTCTCTTTTTACTTTTTAGATATAAAAATAATAAATTTGTATTATATAATTATAAACACTTAAAAATCTCATATTTTCAGTCTTATTGATTTTTATATTGCTATTTAAATAATCATAGCATTAATATACTTTTTCAGATGAAATATATATATATATATAATGCTTTTATATATAATGTAAACCACCTGCCATCCCTTATAACTATTAGTTATAACTATTCTATTAGTCAGCAAATTTAAAGTGTTAGAAGGATTAAAAAATAATTATAAATGGATGACTTAAATGATTCATGAAGTATTATGTAACTGCTTCACTTACAATAGTTTTTAATAATATTATTATTAATATTTATTATATATAATTGTATACAAAACTAAAGTCAAAGACAATAAACATATATGGCGATTGTGGAGTTCTTGGCCATAAATTTAATTTTTTTAGAAAATAATAAAACATAAAAAAACAAAAAATAAATGTAGTTAACAAGTAACCCCTATGGCTATACCAGGGTGACCGCGCATTTTAGACTATCAAATTCAAGGTTTTAAGGAGGTTTTTATACCTAAAAAATCTGAATTTCAAGAAAAAACAGCTTTATTCAAAATTTATGTACACACTGAATCTGAATAGTCTGAATATCTGAATAGTAATACAACACATATTATATGTAAACATCAATCAATCAACATCTTCAATTCAACAATCTTTTTGTCAAACACTTGAATCTCTAAAGAATGATCCATTGCCTTCTTCCGCAGAGCATTGCTTTTGGACAACAACAACCAATTCTTCTTTGTTTCTGCTTCATCTGCAGCAATTCTGGATTCATTGGATAATTCCTCCATGATGCCACTAAGATGTCGCCATTTTGCTTGCAAACCATCGATTTCTTCCATTTTTCTCTTTCGGGCCTACAGAAACAAAGAATAAATTACCTATATGCAGGTACAAATACCGCATATGGTATAAGCCTGTAGTTAGGTATTCACTCACCTCATTTGCCTTGGCTTTAGATTGTTGTTGTTGCAGTTGCTCCAACTCTAAGCGGTAAGCTGTACGTGCACCTCTGACAGAAACCAAAAGACGATTGGTGAAGTATTTTTAGCAAGGAACACAACTCCTGATGAAAAAATGGAGCAAGACCATGTGTTATTGTATAACGAACTTTATCTCTTCCCAACCAATTCATTTTACAGTAATGCAGTGAATTGGGTGTTTACATTTTAAAATTAGCACACACTTACTTAAATGTACCTATTGTGATTAATTTGCATTCTATAAATTTAACTGATTAATAATGAATGTAAATGCATCTGATGTAATGAAGAAACTTATTCTGCTCATTACATAATAGAATAATCTCAACATTTTTTCTATAAAAATAACACATATATCAGATTGAATATTTATATTTTAAAATTCTGGAATCAAACAAAATTAAATTTATGTCAATATTCATATTTATATATTGTACTATAATGTTAAATCATTTCTAATAACTAGCTTTCATATGTAAATTTTATATATGTTAAACTTGCTTTTATATGTAAATTCATATTTAAAGGGATATATCATGATTTTTAGACTAACTATTGATTTTCAAAAGATTAATTGTTTTATGAGAAATGATATTATTCAAAATTAAATTAATCTATCTATAAATGTGATACAAATTTAAATGGATATAAACTCAGTATTTCAAAAAATTAAAACAAAAACCTGGTATGTGCTAGTAGCTTAATTATCAAGTAGACAATTATTGAGAGGAGAAAATGATATAATAGTCGTTGATAATTTGTTTAGAGAAAAATCAAATTTTAAACCTACATATATCCATACAATAGAATTAGGTCTCATGTTACACACACCCATGCACTATAGAGGTATTATACAGGGATCCTAACAGATCAATTTCAAATTTCCGGAAAATACATTTAGCTCCTCCATCATCCACCACAATTTATGGCGAGGTGAGCAGCCAAAAATTGTGTTCAGTTTTAAAGCTTCAGTTTCTTTGTTCTGTTAAATCAAGTG
>JAYRBW010019551.1:0-12765 GCA_036023295.1 Invenusta paracnida
TTGTGAATAAAGCTTTTTGAATTGTGCTCCAATATCATTTGAGATTACTGAAATGGATAAAAAGCGAATATTGTGCAAGAAAACCACTTTTAAAGCTTAATGAATGCTTAAACAATAAATATGCAAATTCTAGTTTTCGTCAATAACTTAATTCACTATCGAAAAAATTGTATTATTTCAAAAACAAGTCATAATTTAAACAAGCTTGGTTACTTCAATTGGATTTTTAAATATAATTTTCTAGGCACTTATGCAAATGATATGTTTTAAATATTGCGACTCTATAAAAGTAATTATTTGTTAAAAATTGTTAAGCTCACTAATATCAACAGTAATTATTAATTGTGATAAAGTGTTAATTAGTTATAATTTTAACATTAATCTTTATAGTGATAGAAATAATGAAACGTAACTATGACATCGAAAATTTATAATCTCGAACCGAAAATATGTACATGTATTCAAGTGCCTTATGTACTCGATTTATAATAATATTTATACAATTGTGAGCGACCAGTAACTTTTAAATATTACTATAATTTGCAGGTTTTCAGGTCAAATTTAGGTGTTCATTTAATGAAATCCGGTACTACATACAATCAAATACAATTTATAACATTCAAATATATATTCTAAAATAAAAAAATAAAATTGTGATCTAACTATATATTTATATTTATGTATAAAGATATAAGTGGGTACATTTTGCATTTTACCAATTTCGAAATAAACTAGAATAATAGACCAATTTATAAAACATACATTAACCTATATTACATAGAGTGACAGACGATAGTTATTATTAATAAGCAAACAAAACATGACAAATATAAAATAATACTATTTTAAATATACTATCTATTGTATATAGTACAGAAATAGTAACCATCACAACAGTAAATCATGATTTATCTATAAAACCAAAAAATATATATTAATGATGCGTTCTATAATTTTGTGTAAATTCTTTACACGACATATAATTTATAATAAATAACAACACATTTAAATTATTATAATATAAATGAAAAATGTAGAATACTAAATTTAGCATTCCAAATTGCATGAATTTTGAAATATTAAGTATAAAAGTTATACTATAATATAGTTCATATTAATGTGCAACAACACTACATTTGAATGACATAATACTGCTTTTGATTACCTTATATTACTATTTGATTCCTTTACAACAATTTCTCAACATTTCATTGAGAAAATCTTATAAGAAAAAATTATAGTTAGTTTTACGCCCTATTTTATTAACTAATTATATACAACTGTTCCATTCATATTTATCATTTATATATAGTACAATATGCCCCAACAAAAAATAAATGATGGAAATATATATGCTTTTCCACTTCAATAGTAGATATGTATGAAGATTTCAATAATATATAGATTTGTATAATCGCTGGAATGTATGTTTTTTTATTTTGCTTCATTAGTAGATCTCGAGATTTCAATAATATAGAGTTTTTGAAATCGATAAATAGCTATTTTTTACATCATTAGTAGATTTATAAATTTCATTAGTGTTTATTATACACAACTTAGGATTTTTATTTTTGAAGGTTGCTTTAGAATTAATTTGGTTTTAATAGGAATTGTGAATGAATTCTTCTTCGTACAAACAATTAATTTATTGAACAAATATAAAATTTACAACATTAGGTGCACATCATTATGTACAATAGCATAATATACGTATAGATATTGGTTTACAATTAATGTTCAATATTTCAGCAATACAAAATCTACATCAAACTGTCCTGATTCATGAGGCATGCTGGTAGATGTCTCTATAAATGTTTATACCAATGCATTGCAAATTCTGCGGTTATAACTCCATTATTTTTTTCTCTCCCAGCTGTATTAATTAAGATAACCAAACATTCAACATTTCCTATTTGAATAAGCACTGTTCATGTTTCTTCTACCTATAGTTGTCGTTTCAAAGCCGCTTTAAAAGTATAAAATGCATTTTAGACTATGTTCAGCAAAGGTATGTAAGTTGGCAAGTGTTTGATTGACTGATTTGCTTGCAAATGAGCCTCTCCAGCTTGTCGGTGACATCATGCGTTATCAAAAATAAATGGGATTTATTGATCCGAATTTACATTTTCAGAAGTTTGCAGAACGATTCACTCTATATGAGTGAACTCTACATCTTTCCAGGAATAAATCGTGGTGGATTAGACCCCGACGGTTACTAAAAGCGAAAACAACAGTCGGATTACGCCCTCGTCTTCCTCCAACAACTCAGCTCGACAACGGCCCATTGTTCTCTAACTGCTCTGCTTCTAGCGCTCTGGTTCGTGACATATGCAAATTCCCTCCAGCCTCATCGATGTAGATAAGTGTTCTGTTAAACTCCCTCTTGTAACATCCACTCTGCATAACGCATTCGTGCTTCTTTCGATCTTTCAGAATTTCTCTCTACCGGTGCCGTTTCTAATTTCTTCATAGTGATAATCAATCGGCATTTCATATTTTTCGACAAACAGCTAATTGAAATATGAGGTTTAGTTGGTAACCTTAGCATCAGTTCTTCATTTACTTGATTTAAAGTAAACGATGAATTTTCTGCAATAATATTTGTGATTTCAACTAGCATTTCTTCAACAACTTTTACATTTTTATGCCTTCGCGACTTAACTAAATCACTCCTTAATTGTTTTTTACTCTTTTAACAATAGCCCAAGCTGTTTGTGGAAGTATGCATAATTGTCGGGGCAATTCTGTATAGTCATCTCCCCTTTCACGCTCCTCAACAAGCCTTTGCTTAAATATGTATTTTATATTATATATTTTTTCGCCTTATAGCTGCCGTACTTTACAATTTACACTGTACTATTATATACACTATACAAATCGATATTTCACAAATGATTTCTATAAATCTACGAATGGAAAATATTGCTATTTATCGATTTAAAAAACTCTATATATTATTGAAATCTCTAGATCATAGATATGAATAATATATATACCATAGAGTAATACTCATAGTGTACTCTATGATATATACTTTGAATAAACTTTGAATATTAAAGTAAAGCTATATCTTTGCTCTAGACCTAGTAATGAAATGAAGAAACATACATTCCTGTGATTATTCAAATCTATATATTATTGAAATTTTTATATCTACTTTAGTGAAGTGAAAAGCTTATTTAAAAAAAAAGTGACATTTATAGTAAATTAAAATTTTGTAGTCTTCATTGCTAAATCTATATACATATATTCCATAATATAATATACTTTATTTTTCTGCTTAGGGCTTATGTGACCGTGTTACACTATATTGACTTTCTATTTCCATTCTTTTAAATAAACACATAAAAATTCAACTGGACAACTGTCTTACCTGCTGTGTGATTTCTATCTTGTGGCACACTTGCTGACAAATTATTGAACGACTCCTTCATTTTTTCCATTATGTCATCTAATTGTTTGGATTTTTTCCCATGTATAGAGCTAATTATTACTTGTGCTTGTGAATAAAGCTTTTGGAATTGCGCTCCAATATCATTTACTGAAATGGATAAAAAGCGAATATTGCGCAAGAAAACCACTTTTAAAGCTCAATGTATATGCTTAAACAATAAATATGCAAATTCTAGTTTTTATAGAAAAAATTACTTTTTTATTCAATAGTTAACAAATTTGTATAGAAAGATATATATATAAATAATAAGATATTGAGACTTATTTTATTAATATGTAACGTAAAATATATTAATAACGTAAGTAATAACGTACATATTATTACAGTAAATCACATTAATTAACAGTATTGTCATATACAACCTGAGTAATAACTTTGTAATTATTGTTCTTTCTACTTAATAAAAAATATTTTTATGTGCAAAATGCTAAGTTTTATAATAATTATATAATATTATATATTACCATAGTAATATATATTATAATGAAATATTAAATAATAAAATATTCATATTTATATTTATGTATATTGCAACAATCAAATTATAAAAGAATAATATTTAAACGTGTAAATAACAAATAGTATTTATTTCACTAATGTATATATTCAATCAATATAAAAAACTTCTTCAAATTCTTTTTAAATTAAATAAATATGTAAAAAATGTTACTTTACATGTATATTGCGTAAAATATAGTGATTAAATATGAAAATATACACACAATTAAAAGGATTCAGTTTACCTGTGTCTACCGGTATCTATCAAAATACATAGATACCACATTGATCTGTCTTATATAGCAAACGATGACGCATCCATAATATATAAATATATCATTACAAATAAGTGTTAATTGTGAGTATAGGTGCTCTATAAACTATGCTATTAGTATGTTTGACTTGAAGCTTTATAGTGAAGTAGATCGCACTCTGTATAAAAAGTAAACACTCTTGAAAGCATAATAAAACAAAGAATGTTTATTAATTAACTATAAACATATTAAACAGATTTTTAAAATATTATTATACCATTTTGGAATGAGAGAAATATATAAGAAACGTTACATTATATGCGTATATTGCAATATAATATGCAATATCTAATTATTAATTCACGTAAGAGATAATTTTAGAAAAGTGAGCGGCTCATTCTAGCCTTGCAAGTAATACTTATAATATGTATATTATTATACAATCAATATGTAATTCAATTCAATTATACCTACGTATTACATACAAATATTTGTGTATTTTGATCATATATATATGTATAATTATTACATACCCATATAGTCATAATACATGTATATTTCAATATGCAAAATTATTCACCTCATCTACTCTACTGAAACATGTTAGTTTTATTTTCAAAAAAAAGTACATATACATATACATCTTAATATTCTTAATTTGGGAATTTGCTGAATGTATGTAGAGGTATATAATATATACTTTTAGTATATATCCGATATATAAATCAAGTTTAGTCTGATTTCAATAGTAAAACAATCGAGATTGTTATGCCGGCGTTAAATTTTATACCTTTTCTGCTTTCAATTAAAAAATATATTTTTGAAAGGCAATTACTACAGAAACGCTGGGTACTTGATACATCAGTGACACAAAATGACCTGCATATAACAAACAGTGGTCCAAGTTTAAGCGCAGCACACTCGCTTAATGAATAATAACAATTGATATAAATCATTTAACTTATCATTCTAAGTGATTATTCAAATTAAAGTTACATACCTAGATTCCTATTCAGTTGCGCGTCTATTTAACGAACATAATAAACATTTTAGATTCAATGCTAAATGTAATTTACAAGAAGTGCTATATCACCTCAATTGTTCCCGCAGGATACGCAGGGTGGCCGGAAGGGACTATACAATTTGTTCATGCCACAAATATTTCAATTTAGTGTACATCAATATTTTTTTATATTACTGTCTATGATATTATTCATACCAAATTATTGTTTAAATATCTAGTTTTAGTTCATATATGCCAATATATGCCATATTTGAATTGTAATAAAAAAATTATTCAAAAGAATTATAATCCATGAATCAGTGAACTATAATCTGCGAATCGTATTCGTTCAACATAGTAAACACAGCTCACTCAGTGAAATAACAGTATTAAACGCTCGCAAATAACATATTTTTAAATCGCATCTGAAACCTAAATAAGAAAATCTAACGCAGTATTCAGGGCATATTCCTGGTGTATTAGGATTCCAAATACAGGACCATATAAGACAGCTCACACACACTCACTCAATGTTTAACTACACAATATACCACTAAATTATAAATATGTATATACGTACATAACGCACTATACTATTTTATATACTCAGAAAACTCGTTTATTCAAATTTAAAAATAAAAATTAATGTTAAAAACAAATCTCATTTCTATATATATTCGTATGATTACTGAATATCAGGACAATCGGTACATTAGATAATTCAAACCATATAATTCAAACTAATTTGAATAATTATATCGTAAATGAAATCCACTATGATTATTTAAAACACAAACCGACGAATTTTAATTTATGATATATTTTATTGTTATGGCGAATATCATATTTTAAAAATATATGTTGTATCTAATTTTAATTAAGTCAGTGTTCTTTTGATTTTTGTTTTTAAAACTACATTATTTGGTTTGATATATCCCTTCTGCCTTACAATTACATTAAAGTTTATAAAAATATAAGAGTTTAAAATAGGAAATAAATTGAGTTATTTAATATATTTTATTTTATTTTATGTTTTATAGTTTTTTTAATGCAAACAGGTATTCTAAAAATGAATTAAATATATTAGTTGAGGATATTAACTTTAATGCTTTTTTATTTAATATGTAAAGACATATTTACTATTACTATCCATCATAACATAGGTGTATTTGTATTGTGTGTATCTGCGGCATTTAGATAATACATATTATAATTCTCAGAAAAAAAGACCAATTGTAATATATATTGCCAAACTCTATTATAGACGTATATACATCTTTATTATAAGAAGCTGTCTGATAATGACCTTTGAACATACAGAGTCATACTGAAATATGACTTTCATACGTGATCATTACGTTTTGTTTGTCATATTTAGCTATGAAATATATCTATTTATGCAGATACTGTAAACAGGATTTACATAAATGCTATATTGAGTTCATATATTTGCTTACTGGGTTGAAAATAAATATTTAAAATCAAGAAATATGACAGTATCATAATGAATATTAAGTTTTGTTTATTATATTAAGTTATAAAATATGTCTAGATATAATATTATGTTATGTACATTAACGTAAAGACTATGTTTAGTTTAAATATTCACACTTATATATGAGTTGAAAATGTATATATGTATATTAAAAAATTATTTGCATTTAAAAACGAATTTTAAAAACTATGACAGATTAAGGTTTTCAATGTTACAGAATTTGCTAAATGCAAACTCTCATACCAATACGAATAAAGTTAACACAGGTTAGTTATAATTTTAGTTGAAACTATTAATGCTATTTAGTTTATTATTATATCTAATTTGCTGTATAACGAATACATTTTAACTTTTACGTTACTGATGCGCATGAAACTCAAAATAATATTTTGTGTTACACCTTTGTTTAACCATTGTTTACACTTATACCTACTTGAAATTTTTTCTATAGGCTTTTTAAAGGTTTATATACTGTAATTAAATAAATGCGAATCACTTCTAATATTTTGTTTTAATGACACACATATTTGCATGAGTTATTGAATATTTGTAATGTTTTTGCAATATTTCCCATCAAATGGAATAAATGAAAATTTGAAAATTTGCATCTTTTATTGAAATCTGCAAATTTTGAAGTGCAAATATATTGCACTGACAAACTTAAAGATTAACTTATTTCTGTTGCTTTGGTACTTAAACACACAATAAAGTTACAATTATGAATCAAATAAAAAATGTATTACGTCGTGGTATTAGTGATAAAATATTCATTGAATATAATATTAATCGGTTAATTTGTTTTTATGATTTACATAATATACGTGTAATATTACTTTTACGTTAGGGTTGTATTTAGAATAGTACACATATGTATATTTTCACTTCTATAAAATATTTATATTTATAGACACTATATTATATGTGTATATATTACATGGACATCTAGATACTAGTTTATCTAGAAGTCTATGATATATTACATATATACACACTTATATAATCATAGAAATATAAGACATATAGAAGCGGTTTGTTTATCGCATTCGCTGCTGTTTAATCTCCGTCATACCTAATGACAGGCAAAATCAATAGAATAGTTTCGCTTTGCTTATGAAAAAATGCCCTATTCCTGCGCAACCTATAATTATTGCACGTTTAGGGGTGGAACGGAAGAAGCATGGAGAAATAATGTATCGTTTCATAGGTATGTATACATATATAATATAATGTATAATTGTAATATATTCGAAAAGAATGGCATATAATTATACCATCTCATCGTTTATATACTATTTTTGATTTTTTTGGAATTACCTAAATAAAAACGAATAGATATAGCATATATATGCTAATGCAAATGGTAGTTTGACCTGTCTTTTTCAATTTTAAAATCGTTTCATGTAGCTTTAAATTAAATGGGTATAGGGATTAATAAATTATAGAAATAAAAAGATGTTCCATTTATCATGTAATATAATTATTAACCTTAAACCATACTGTTGTTCACAAATAGTTGCTCAGTTTTAAACATATGTTAAATTTAAAAAAATACTTTACAAAATTAATCATTTGCATAGTATAATATGACTGAAAACTCTGTCCAAATTAGTAAATTGGCATAAGCCAAGCCATGTCCAAAACTAAAAGGTCAGAATTTTCAGAATTTTAAATTTAAACATTTTACTTAGACATGCATTAGTTACATATTAATTGTAAACATTGTCATTTATGGTAATAATTTAAACTAGTAATACATTTACTTTAACATTTATTTAAAAAGTAATCAATTGTATAAATGGTAAGAGTCTATCATGACTATGTCCAAATTTTTATTAAAAATATAATTAATATTTCACAAAATATATTATTTATACTATTTAATTAATATTTATATAAGGATATGAAAATATCATTTAGTAGTTTTTTGTATATGATTCATATTACATATATTCATATTCCCTAAAAAAGGTAGGTATACAATGGCCAGAGGCTCTGACCAAATTCTCAATTTGACATAGGCATTGCATAATATTATAAAAATTACTCTATAAAATACATTACTTTCAGTATGAAAAGCTATTATAATTGCTTTATATTTTATTCCCTTTAACATACAAATTGCATTTTGAAATGTACCTATTACTTTTAATATGGAATGGTCACTAATTGTTGACTTGGAGTTGTATATGATTCACTTCATATATTTCATATTTACTAAAATGGTTTAGGCATACTGCATAACTTGACCAGAATCTCTGTCCAAATTTCACCTTAACATGTTATTAAAATTCTATTTTTAAATAGTAAAGTCTATTTGAATAGTATGTGGTCGGAGCCTCTGCCCCAAATTTTAATTTAAACGGTCACTAAATGTTTTATATGTTATCAACATATATGCCGTTACAAATAATGGATAATTTGTTGCATATCATATTGTGTCAACATAGTGTAAAGAGTTCATCCTGCAATTTTAGTTATATTTAAACTTCAGAGCCTCATACATTTTTTTAAATCAAAACTGCTATTAATTTGGAAATTTTGGAGTCGCTATAACATGCCCATGTTTAATAGAATTCGAATTATACCAAATTTAGTGTAAATAGTTCTTTTAAACTATTCTTATAGCCATTATTATAATTTAGTCAATGTAATAATTCATCATTATTAACGTATATTAATATAGATAAATATAAATTTGTAATATTTAAATGAGTGGTACATTTTGCAACAAAATAGCATTATGTACAACACATGATAATATTAATTAAACTAATTATTTAACAATCAAACTAATGAATAGTAAATATTGCTCGAAATAATATTGCGCAGATTATAATAGAATTAAATGTGTAAATATTAATTCTTTATTGAAATCAAAATTTGCGTCCAAAGTATAAACGCATCAATAAATTTATAAGAATATCCGGTTTATCATTTATTAACCAATTTGCCTGTCAATCGTACTCCCATCTTCGGCCAAAATCGTATACAGCTTGCCGCCTCTATTGATTTGGATCTCTATGATTGTAATACAACTTAATCTAAATTGACAATAAGTATCTTCCTAATTTACTTAAATGATATTTTTTGAAATAAATGTCGTTTTGTGCTAACGAACGTCGGTATGGATATCTTATTTCAACATTTTTATTTGATGTCTTATTACTTTTCTTATATCTTAATGTATATAGCATATATTTATCGGTGTATAGGTATATTTAACATTGTGATTGTTATAAATGAACATTATGTCTAATCAGTTATGTACATTTATTATAAAGTGAATACGTTTATATATATGTTTAGTCTATTTATATAGATATTCTAAGCACATATTCTGTAAATGATATTTAGATTCAATATGTAAAATATATTAATAATTTACAAATAAGTTTATGTTCTATTTTATAATTATGCATCTTTAGTTGGTGCAAATATACTTATATCTACTACATATATTGACTCACAATAATCATACATTGTTAGTTTTCCTATTTATAAATACAAACTACACCTGTTTTGTAGCATAGCATAAATGTGTATATATTTCATCCAGATTTGTAGCTGGATGAATTTTTTTGTTATTAAAATGTCAAAATCAACGAAATAGTGTACTAAAAAGCAATGAAACATGGATTATTTATTTGTAAACCTTAATAAATATAGTACAAAATAAACTATTTCATATAAATTAATAAATATAGACAAAATATACGAAAGAAACTAAGAAATTATGTAATAGATATATTTCTTCATACATTTATAATTTAGTCTATAACCGATATGTATTGATCTTTATGAATCAACATAGGTATTGTCACATTATATTTATATATATTTATTATATATTATTGTCACTTTATAGTTAAAATGCTAGTTAATGTTGTTTGCCATCTAATAATTATTAGAACCTATTAATTAAATAATATGTTTTCAGTGGTTAATATATATGTATTAAAATAAATTAATACATTTAAATTAAATTAAATCAATCCATATACACGTATAAACTACATATACATATATATTCGTTAAAACTAAGAAAACTTGTCTTCCAATTATTACGGGAGCTACTTCTGAAAATTATCAAAATTTGATAACAAAAGGTTATACTTAATGAATTACTACTAACCTACAATTGAAAAGCAACTAGTCACAAAATGAGATATCAATATTTTACTATTTTCTCATATTGAAGAATACAACGATTTATTTGAAATATTGTACATTATTTGAACTCTCTAATATTTTATACGTTTTAAAACAAAAAAACCTTATTATATTATTTTTTATATTATTATTTATTATTAAAACATTTTAATGCACCTATCAGATTATTATTTATAGATTTATAGTTAAAATTTTGGTAGGAACCTCGATTTAAATGCACGTGAAAACATAATAACATGGTTTATGTGTCTGAAATGTGTTTTAAAATGTATAAAATACATGGAGAATTCAAATGATGTACAATATGCCAATTAAACATAAAAATAAATTTTATCATAAATTAATTTTTATGAAAATCAAAGTAATTTCATAGATATTGCTGTATTGTTTAATATGGGAAAATAGTAAAATGTTAATATATCTCATTTTGTGACTAGTTGAGCAATACAAGAATTATATATTTTTTGTAGTAGGTTAATAGCAATTCATTGAGCATAACAAACCTTTTGTGCTCAAAAATTTTTTTTAAGTAGCTCCCTTACTATATGTTGCATTATTAATTATGGCCGGTTTCTATTTCATATTATGGACAACTATAAAATTATAAAATATTTACACAATATAAACAAACAAAAGACAACATTCGTTTCATAATAAAAATGTATATGAAGCATGTAGGTAAATAACATTATAAATAGAATGTGGAATGGATAGATAAACAAAAAATTATTTTATACAAATTATAGTGCAAGTAATAAATGAATGTCGAGTAAATGTACTGAAACCTGTACAAAAGGTATATTAAATAGAATCAATCTATTTTAGTGTACGAGTAATTCGTATTTTCTAATATGTAGACCAACACACTTTTACGAGTAATACTGACATATTAAAGGAAACAGCCTTATGTGGATATGCAAGTAACAAAGCTTAAGAAGGAAAAAGATTAAACATCTCAGACAGCTTTAAGTTTCCTACCAATATGATGAGTTATATTTTAGGTTACAAGAAAAATCTATTGTGAGAGATGTTGTAGAGATTAGAAAATATGCAGTTAACATAATCAAGAATATTGCTTTTTTGCAAAGATTCGAAGATTATACAACAAGTGAAATTTTTCCAGTAGTACAATATTAAAACATTAACAACTATTTCAATTTTTAGGAAATGTGTAATTTCAACCCTCAGAATATTCACGACAATTTAATCGGATAAAATTAAGTAGTTGTGTAAAAAACTGGCGAAAATTTAACATGTTTCACATTTTGTCTCATTTTAAATTACACATTTGATTTAAGAAAGCAATTACAAAAAAGTCAATGTATATTTCTCAATAAATTATTAAAAAAGTAAGCCGAAGTTTGCACAGCTCATTTCGACTCTTAAAGCTGAGTCAAACTGTAGCACCACGTATTGGACAAGATGTCATGATTTGACCGCAGTACTATGTTCAATGTCTATTTAATCAAAAATTCAGAACTACAATTCTTTTCGACGAATGACCGTTTGTAATGATGTCATTAATCAAACTATTTAGGTAGACATAAACTGTATGAAATATATGTTTTCTGTATTTCGTTTATTTATTGAATTGTGTATAATAAAAAACTGGAAAATATAATCTGTGTTCCAATTATTTCATTAAATATAATTTAAAATAAAATGTGAAATATATAAACATTTTGCCCATTCTTTGTATAGTTAGATCATTTTACGTCACCAAAATATGCACGATAGTCTAGCTGCACTTTCACGAAAAGGTTGTTGTTGTTGTTGCTTCTCCCCTTCCGAGTTCAGAACTCATACAAGCCGGCCGAAGCGGCCGATGTCCCGGAGAAAACCGAGTAGACTTTGGCTGGTGATGTCATCAAGGGTTGGGGTAGGATTATCA
>JAYRBW010019562.1:0-34190 GCA_036023295.1 Invenusta paracnida
TGTATTGTATTGTATTGTATTGTATTGTATTGTATTGTATTGTATTGTATTGTATTGTATTGTATTGTATTGTATTACAGAAAATGAAGCATTATTAGGTACAATAGTATTTATTTATATATTATATTGAATACTGTAGTGCCTGAAATGCAGAAAACAAGCATCACAAGCGAAAAATAATAAAAAATAATTTATGTAATTTAGTAAATACATTAAACAAATAATTCTAAAATAGTTAGTCATTAAAATATATTTAGACCGGGGACTACTAGAAATATTGGACGTTCAACAAGCTAATATTTTAGCCAAGTAGCCGATTGCTTATCCACAATAAAAGTAATATTTAGATAATACAAAAAACTCATAACATCGTACGAAATGTTAAGAGAAATCGAATGGTGTTAAATAAAATGTCATCTTTACATCCATTCAGTGGAACAAATATAACAATTTTTTTTAAAGTAACGATATTTTTTTAACACTTCCATAGTATCGCTTTTTGATTTAAATAATACTATAGGTATTCATATATACCAGATATTAAACTATTAATAGGCACATAAATTAGTTGTACGTGACACAAGGAGACATCTAGATAATTACATTACGCAACAGATATTTTTGACTTCATGATTAATATATAATATGTCGGATTTATTTTTGATGTCTGTAACAACAATATAAGGAATTCAAAAATAGGGAACTCATATAGTTAAACTTGTCAATTGGTCGCCAGAGCACTGATTAAGGAGTAACTAGGAAGGTTTTACTTGCTCAAAAGTGTAATTAGAGGTACAAAAATAGGAGTAGAACTATATATTATATACAATATGAAAGCTCCAGAGTTTCCCAGATTTTCAACTACAAATATTTAACAATATTCGAACTTGGGCAAGAAATGTATGTAAGTTCAGTTAACTAAGAGGGGCCCGACTGTTCCAATATTGATTTTTTATAGTTTTTCGTAAATGTTTTTATAAACTCATCTAAATTATTTTGGATAAATTATGTGTGTATTGCTTGCTTCTATAATAATCCCTTTTTGTTAATATTTCTAGTAGTCCTTGATTTTTACATAACTGTTTTGTGTATACATATATTAAATCGTATAAAGTAACTTATAGTATAAATACAATACATTTACAAATTTCTGATAATATGTTTTTCACGTTGCAATTTGTTACATTCACGATCATAGCTTAAATAACATCTATGAAATATAACAGCTTTGAATTTAATTTATAAAAAAATATGTTATAACAAAAACAGTTTCAAGCTTATAGGAGGTATATTAATCAATTAAAGTTTAATCATTCATGTCGAACAGGCATAAAAGGAGATTTTTCACTCTATTTTTGTTACTGAAAGAAGTATATTTTCGTTTATTTAAATTTAGAGAAGATATTATACATGATTATGATTATAAAATGAATAACGTATGATATTCAACAAAGAATATATTACTAATCAAATGATAAAACTAGATATCAATTTTATTGGACACTGCATGTACAAGCTAGCTTTGTTAGACATTAATATAAAAATATGACGCTCAAAACAAGATAAATGAAACAAACACATTTACATTAATTATTCATTTCTAAATTGTTAATGCATAAAATAAACAATTTTGCACATACATTTTTTCTTCTTCTAAAGGTATTCATAAGTATATCATGATAAAACAATGTATCTTTTATTTTTATTGTTATTTTTGTTACTTGTCTTATTTTTAGAAAATCATCCATATATTAAATACGTAAATTGCAAGTTTAGTAATTGTACGATGTATTTATTTACAGTTTCTGTTTTTGCCATTTTTTACGTTTAGGGAGTCTATTACTCTGCAGCAAATGATTCTCTCCAGGGTAACGTGTCTTCGTTAACTTTTTCGATCAAACCAGTTCTTCGAGTGGTAACAATTGCAGTAAGAAAATTAGCTCAACACCATCAAAATTTTATGATTAATAGGAAACAAATATTAGTAAAACTGCACTAACAAACAAAACAGAAAAATATAACAAAGATATAAAATCAACATTTAATATATTTGTTGACAGTTTTGTAATTTATCTTACGAAAAATATACCTACAGAAATTTAGAATATATGACCATTTAGAGGTATAATTTTTTGTAAGACTGTCACGAAAGGGTTAATGAAATAAAAATTACGTTTGAACCATGTATTGCAAATTAAAAGAATACGTGTTGTACAATTTGAATTAGAATATATTCAATCGCAAACTTAGCTAACAAAATTGCATGAAAAATATTTTCAGCTTTTGAATATCAATTTACACATCTAATAATTCTCTTTACTAACAGGATCCACCTTTTGTGTACAAGCTTGCCAATGGCTCCTGGATGGGTTACTGTGTTGATGTCATGAATCATTTGGCTGAAGAACTCAATTTTGATTACGAATTATATGAGCAAAAGGAAAAAATTTACGGTGCTAGAAGTAAAAACAACACTTGGAATGGTATAATTGGAGATTTAATTAATAGTGTAAGTGACGAAGGTACTAAAATAATGTACCTCTTGTTTATATTCTAAAATGTGAATTTTATATATATATATATTTAAAATATAATTTATAAGTATTAAATATACAATTATTTAAAACGATACAACAATGCTTAATGCAGTTTGAAACCTCTACATCTATTATACTCATTTGGTGATTACACCGTAAAAGAAAATAATTAAATTGGCAAAAATTGAGCAAAAACACTACTTTATATTTAATTGCATACAATCACAATGAATTAAAAATATATAACAGTAATTATATTCTAGTGTGTAATATTATTTCAATGATTCCAAATTCAGTCTAATGAAATTTAAATCTCAATATTCGGGAAGCATATTATTAAGCAAAGTTATTTAACTAATGATGGGCCAAAGCATACATTAAATTGTCATTAAAACTATTAACTAGATAATTTTTTAACAATCTAGTATTTTACCTTCTTCAAGGCAAGTCAATTTGCTTCTTAATCCCCAGAATACAATGTTTTTCGCGCATCCATATCCGGGGGGGGCTCAGTAGGCTCTCCCCCCTTCCCCTTATAAGTTGTAAACTTCCGAATAGAGTAGAATTTTGATACTTCCAATGTAGTTAAACAAATATATTTTCTAACATATTCAAGTGAAAAAATGGTCAAAATTATTTTTCATTTGAAAAATAAGTCAGAATGGATGGACATTTTTCTTATTTTTAAAAAATAAAAATAAAATTTTGAAAAATAGATTTTTTATTTTGCAACAAAACTTTTTGTTTTGTTTTTTGTGAATTATTAAACGAAATTATTCATTACCCAAATCAGAATGTCGTCGATTTATAGAAGTTATACGTGTACAAAAGTATGTTGTTTTATTTATTATTTGATACCAAAACCTCTTTTAGTGGACAACAGTAAATATAGCGCTAAATGTTGTAACATGTTATTTTGGGAAAAGTCACGAAAGTTTTCACTCTCTCTTTGCTCTTTAAAAAATCAAAGCAAAATGCTGGATCTTTGACGTTAGAAACTTTTTGCAATAAGTATTTCTTAAACGTTGGTTGGCATCTAATTATACTTGTAGGTTTAAGACTTCTCTCAATGAGAAAATCCAAGCTGTTTTGAGCGGACACGCTGGAATGATTTAGGCAGTTGTGTTCTGCCTCATTTCTATATATATGTGATTTTGAGGAGACTGACTGAGCTCTTCCAATTGTCCTTACAAAATCTAACATATATGTATAATGATACAGTTCTAACAAAATTTGTTTTTCTTGGAAATGTATATCAATTTTTTCTTTTCGTCAAATTTCTCCTTCTCCTACCATTACATGACCTGGTTGGGTCAAATATGAGTCATCGAATGTGACTCCAGGAGACGTCAATGTTTCAGTAGTTTTTACTTTCTTGTCCAAAGTATAGATTAATTTCTTATTGGCTTCTCTGCTAAACAGAATGAGTAAAATCATTTCAAACTGTTGGTTTCATATTCTCTTTTGGGATTAGGACTATAATATGGTACTGGTCAAGTTTATTGCATGTCAAGTTTTATTTTGATATTGGCTAAAAGATCGTTTAAAAAGAAAAAAAATCTCTACACTTCTCTAGAGTAAATCTCACAAATCTTTCAGTTTTGCGATCTTGATAAAATGATCACGAGGAATAAAACGCTATCCTTTAGGAATAGGTACGTCCTTGTCTCAAATTTTTAATTTTATCATATTTTAGTTGAACCTATAACCTTTGTTTTCTTACACAAGTTAAGATCACTCAGATATACTTCACAAATTATTTGTGGATATTAACTCCGTGCATCTTAACATTGAAGGTTTTTCTACAAGCATTATCGCAAACGCTCAGAAAGTAAAATACAGTAAAAAGGTTATTTTGCGATTTTGCTCTTATTTAATCAGTTTTGTATGTTATGGAGGTCATATGTGATCTTCAGTAGATCTTCTAGCTTAAACCAAGCTTGCTCGTGAGATTAGCTTTTATTAAAAACCATTTGACTAATCACTTGTTTATGTTGGTGATGGCATTATTTATAATGATAATAACTTGGACTTGAACACTACTACCTAAGTTATCTTTAATGGGTAATTTTGTATAACGTTGTATTTATCATATTTATCACTGATAATGATAATGTATTGGAATAACTGTCCCCCAATGCCATTGTAGATGTGGGTGAGTTGCCATGTTTGATTAAGGTAATATTGCTATTTTCTATCCAAAGTTTACTGCCTATGTTGTCTTCTACTTTACGGTTGTCGTCCCAGTGTTTTAGGAAACGTCTTTGGGTACTACCTAAAGACATTATAAAAAATTATTTAAAGTCTTTGGTACCAAAATTAGAAACAATCTAGTAGGTATATCGACTCGACCAAACTGTTAAGTATTATTCAAGGACTACTATAATATTTATTGTTTAAGTATTCCCTGGTATTATTATAATAGTTAGCTCTACAATTTTATGATGATAATATTAAACATATTATGCTATAAACAGTATATGTACATTCATTTATAATATCATAAATGTATTTCATTTCTGCTACTTGTCGTTTATATTACGTGCATATTTCGTTTTACGTATTTATTTTCTAAATGTATATGCCATCTAATTCTTGTATATTTTCTTATTCATATGTATATTCTTATGAATTGTTATTTGTCTCAATTATACTTCGTAATATAATTCTTTCAGATAGTAGTCAATAATTACGCAATATTTCAGAGTTAAAAGTTAAATATCACATTCCTAGAATGTGATTGAATGCAACTGACTTAACTTTATTGAATTATGTTCACATGACGACTGTATATATAGTATTAATACATATTAGGAATATGTAATACACTGTAAATTGGGACACATGCACATAATAAATTAGAGATTTATGTTATTACTTTTAGATTCTGTTGTCATAGCTCTCTTACTTTTACTTTTAAGCACGCTGATGTGGCGCTGGCAGCATTAACAATCACCAGTGAGAGAGATGAAGTGGTTGACTTTACCATCCCTTACTATGACTACGCTGGTGTACAATTGGTTATGCAGAAGGCAGATTGGGAGGCCTCTAATACTTCCAATCTTTTCTTCTTTACAACGGTATTCAGCGGCTGGGTTTGGCTTCTTATCGGCGGGACGTTAGTTGGCACCACTATACTCATCACCCTCTTCGACTATGCCTCTCCATTCAGTTTTAGAAACAAAAAGAACAACGAAGGTGACTCTGATGGAAAGGTGTTGAATATAGTGGAGTCGGCATGGATGGTACTGGGGGCCTATACACAAGCAGGTTAGAAATTTTTTTATTAAAAATAACTTCAGATTTTGAATAATCATTTAACTTATTAGGTACATTTTATTGAAACTAATTATTGCTTAGAAGAGAATAATTATGTCCGCAAAAAATAAAAAAAGTATTTATATTTAAAATTTTGAGCAAGAAGTAAACATTTTATAGGAACTGTTTGTCAGCCCTTTGATCGGAATACACTCAATTAAGAACTAATAAATATACAACGCTCTAGTAATACTCTACAATACGCTCTATAATACGCTCTACAATACTACTAATATCAAAATAGATGTTTAAGATATTTATTTTTTTATTTCAAAAATGTATTAAATTATACTATATTTGTATTATTAACAAATTACCCCAATTACGAAATTTAACAATAATAATTTCTAATTTTGATTGCAGACTTTGTAAAATTCATACTCTGTCTTTCTGTTTGTAGGAGAAGGTTACGATCCCAAAGCAACATCTACTCGGATATTACTAATAGGATTTTGGATCTTTGCTTGTGTCATGATGGCTCTTTATACCGCTAATTTGGCTGCTGTTCTCACAGTCTCCAAGATGTCAACGTCCATCTCTTCAATCCAACAACTTTCCTCGCAAACAAATATCAAAGTAAGCGCCATTGAAAATATAACTGAAACGGTATTGCATAAGTTTATTTCTCATCAAAATACAACCACGTGCAATTTTTAGTACAAATTAAATTGCTGTTTAAGATCAAGAAAAGAAATTCTGCTTCATATAAATTCGGAGTCATTATCTTATTTGTATAAAATGTAAGAGATTTTCTTGGTAACATTTGAATGATTGCGCAGGAAAATTTAAAATAGGTCATTTAAATCTAAAAAGTTACAATAAGCATGAATAAAAAAAAATTTAGGGACTTATAATTCGATATTTGTAATACAAGTCCGCAAACGTACTATTATTGTGCTACAAATAGAAATTTTTCAGTTTTGTTTAATGTCATTTAAAATGGACATTTGTGATTCTATCTAGTCAAAACAACAACACTTCATAGAGATCTTTTGAAGTGAATGGGTTAAAGAATTTTTTATTCAAGATAGTACTAACAGAGTTTAATAAAACAACAACACTTTCTAGATCCTAAAACTGGAATGATAAAATTGCAAATTCTCTTCTTACACAAAATGGGGTATAGAATATAACATTATGATTGGATCTATAAATTCTGATGATGAATATCCATTAACAGACAATTTCATTAAACTACTAAATTGAGTTAAATTTGAAGATGTTACCGATAAAGAAGATTTAACATCATATAACAACTTGCTTTTTAATTTAAAGAAAACAAATAATAATAGATTTAAAAAATTAGCTCAATTTGTAGACAATAGGACAAATCACACACATCGACACCAAAAACTGGTGAAGGTTTGTTTGCAAGGCAAAGCTACAGGTTGGCAAAACTCTTCCAAAACAATAGTTACTTACTTATCTGACATCACTATTGAACTAGTTAAGCGATTACAAATATTAATGAATGCATATTAAGAAGAACATAATACTTCATATAATGAGATAAAGGCTATATTGAAAAGATTAACTGAGAAGAATGTAATTTCAATTGAAGATTATAAAAACAATTGAAACAAGTTCCATCTAAAACTAATTTTAATTAATCTACTCTAAAATCTTATATGTTAAAATAGTCAAACTTTTCTAAAAGAAAATGATAACAATATTTGGTGTTTCATATAATAAAACATCATTCTAATCAAGAGGACAATCTATATCAACTACAGATTTAAGGTATATAAATGTTGATGACGTTACCTACATTAGAAGGAAATCTGTATATGAATAATAATATTTAAAAAATATTAAATTACCTATAGCAGACACTGATGCAATAACAAAAAGGTATGTTGATCTTCAAATTAATGACTTATCTTCTAGAAATTTAAATATGCATTTAAATAAAATTACTCAATTACAATATCGATCAGCTGCTACTGATGCAGCCAATCTAGCAGCTATACATCTGAAGTCTAACCTCTTAACTTCTAAAGATCTAGATATGAAACTTAATAAAATTATTCAACTCAAAGTTGCTAGCAAGGATAATGACGCAGAAATAAATTTTATGTTGGTAATAAAATATAGGGATTACTCAGACAATTGATACAAAGATTGATGAACTAAAAATTACAAATATGAGTTATGTTGATTCTTCCTTCACAGGTCTTATCACACCAGAATTAGTTATGAAACATAATAAAATTATTCAACTTGGGAATCCTTCTAATGACAATGTTAATAGACAGATTGGTGAACTAAAAACATATTTCATAGAGAACAAAGCTACATGTATTACTATGCCAAATGATAATGAAACTGCTGCTGCTAAAAAGCAATATGTAGATGACCATATTGGAGTAACCTATTCTAAAGCTATGGTAGAAAGATATTTAGATTATTTACACATTAATAATGGATATTCCCCAGTTTTGTGGTTTAGTGCTATATATAGATTAGGTATTAAATTAAATTCCCAAACTGATCATAGAGGTGTCCCAGTAACTACTCAAATAGCTGATAAAAATTTAGGTAGTGATATAGTAACTGCTGTAGGAATAACAAATATTGTAATCTATTCAACATTACCGGCAACAGTAACTGAAAAAGTTATTCATTTTGATGGTACAAACAATATTACATCTAGTACTAATTTTGGTAATCTATTTACCTTCTTTGTTTTAGCACTAGCATATGGTGATGGAAGATTGTTTTGATGGAAGAAGTACAGCAGAAATAATATGTTTGTATGGTGGATAGCAAATCATAAACTGGCTTATATGGGATTGCATATTTATGGACAAGAAAAAATTTGTCAGCAAGAGATAGTGATAAGCATTTATTCATTTTAAGAAATACAGCAGGAATTAATCATTTTGGGAAGTTAAAACTGTGTTAGTAGATAGATATAATTATGGTGATAGAAGCTGGGGAAGAGTTGTGATTGGTAAACCTATTGTTTATCCAGAAAAAGGAAAAATGTATTAATATTAAATATTATGTTTTGATTATACAATGAGTGATGTTGCTGTGGCAATATAATTTATTTCTTACATAAATATAACACTTTTTAAAAAGCGAAGGGAATAGTTTTAGATATATTTTTAATATTCTGTCATCAACAAAAGAATCTAATGCCAATTTTTATTGTTTTATTAAATACATTTTCTTATTTTAATTTGTTAAACTATAATTCTCTTTAAATAGTTTTCACTATTAAACAGGGTATTTATAAAATTATTATGTGTTATATATTTATATGTTGCTTTTGTAATTCCTTTTGATTTTTGAACCTCCTTTGGAGGGTTCCAGTTGAATTATCTAAAGTTAATTAGCTATAAAATTTAGCTTTTAAACATACCAATTATTTAATGTCTTTACCATCTAACTCATCTAACTCATCATATAAAATTACCTAGTATACTGCTAGATAAAAAATATTTAATTTTTTCCATTTCAATATCTAAAGTTGATTTGGGCTCAATTATTAATTCAAAGAATAATGAATCTGCATCTATATAATGTAATTTAACATTCGCTTTTGGAGGATTCATTGTATAATCATTTAAGGTTTTAATCAAGATATTGTATGCGAATTTATACATAACCTGATTAACTTAGTTCTAATATTACAAATCCTATATATATAAATTTATCCAATTTAATGGTAGATTTTCTATTGAGACAAGCAACTAAATTTTCCTCGAATATTTTACATCTTTTAAACTTAGGATTGGTTGCTACTTTTGAATCTATCTGAGTTATTTAGTATCTCAATAATCTGTCTATTTCTTACATTTTCTAATGTTTTACCATAAAATGCATTTCCCATAAACTTGTAAAATGTAACACCAAATTCGTTTTTATTCTTCTTACTTTCATTTATTTTTCCCCCTAAAAATAACATATAATCTTTAACCATTTAATTTTTTTTTAATTTTTAATCTTTCTATGTATCTTGATTATTTCCATTTCATTATTAAGATACCAATCTAACATTCTTCCTTCTATGATATAATTTAATTTTTTATTTTGTTTTAGAATAATTTTTTCTACTGATCTATAGTTTTTTGGTTTTATTGATTTTTGATATTCAGAAAATTCTGCTTCATTGGGTCTTTTCTTTTCGGGACAAAATGGATAATATTAAGTTTTTGTTTAATTGAATCAGGATATTTAAGATCAAATTAATAAATATATCCTATTTCATCTTCTTTTGTTTTGTTATATATTTTTTAGAACACCAATACATTCCTCCTAATAGTAAAACTTCAAACATTACACTTAAATATAAAAAATTAGCATCAAAATATTTAATATAGTTTTTTTTAATATTCAGTTAAATCATTTTTCGCTTTAACTGTTTTAAGCATTCCTTCCTTCTCATAATCATTTATCTCTATAGCTATCAAATTTTTTCTCTGTTTTCTTGTTAACTGCATCAATATATTTATTTACTAATACTGAAGATATTCCGCTTCTTATTCCTTTTCCCAAGAAGCATGGGCGATCAACTGTTGATTTTTTTAAATATTAAAGTTTTTTCAATCCTGGAGTTGAGTATGCATAGTAAGGATCTATTTCAAACTTATTGAGGCACAGAGTTCTAAAGTTTTTAATAAATCAGTCAATATTAACACATCAATCTTTAAATAATTCATTGTGTAATCTTTTAAAGTTTCACATTTTACTTCTTACCAGTTTTCTTGTGCCTTCTTATAATCATCTTCTGAGGTGTTGGATTGTCTAAGGTGACTATAAAACTGTTTATGTGGAGGAAGTTGAGTTTTATTCAATTATTTTTTATAGTTGGGTTTAATGTATTAATATGGGTATATTCCTTTTAGGGGTTTAAGATTATATACATTTAATATAGGGAATTCTTTTAGTGTTGCTCCCATGAATTCCAAAGAGTTTGTAGTGAAGAACCTAAAAGAATTTAACGTATCAATTGCTCAATGTTTTGCTTGATTATATGTATATCTCTCCAAATATTAAATGGTTATCATAGTTTGATCCATTGTAAAAGCAGAGTGGTATAAAACTATTTAAAGCTTGAAGATTACAATTGGAATGTGCAACACCTCTAAATTTTCCATTTAAATGATCATGATCTAATACTCTATTTTCTTCTAGTTCTTTTTACAATAGAAGTAATTAGTTGTTTGTTCTAGTTATTCTTCTGATAGAATGGAGTGTATAGGAATATTAGTTTTTAGAAGATTATAATTACTTCTAAATCACTTACTCTCTTAGAAAAGTGAATATTTGCTTCTTCTTCAGATTTATTAGTAGTACTATAGAAGAAATATTCTGGTTTAAATAATTTTGCATAATTAGATTTAATGTATATTCCATAACAGTGGTTTTTGTTCATATATATAATTCTTTATATCAACTAATTGTTCATTAAAACATTCAAAGTCACAGTATATTGAGAAAGGAACTTTGTTATTATAATTGTACTTATTGAACATGAAGTAATCTTCTTTGGAGAATGTTAGAACTGATACAGGCGGCTCCATACATTGCTTACTATGGTTTTCTAATGATTGCTTAGATGCTAAATTACACAAACATCTTAAACAACTAAAGTTTTTATGATTATTCGTTTTAAGTATTCCTGAAAGATTCTTTCATAATACATAGTGAGTTTTTATAAGAAAACATTACATCCTGTTACATCATTATGTTTAATAATTTGGAGATTATATTCTTAATATCATCAATTTCGAATACATTTACCTTAAGAGGTAAAGTTTTAACATTAACTTGAATTGTGTTTTGATTATTAAACTTATTTATATCTTTGTAACATATAAAAAATGATATACCTCCTAAATTAAGAGCATTTTCATATTTTTTTAAATATGATAATCTACAAGAGTTAGATATATTTAGATATATTCAATAAGAAACACTTATTATCAGAAAAGTTTTGAATGTTTAGATTGGATGAAGAATTGAATTGTAATTTAATATAACTTCCTACTAGAGAATTTTTATACTTATATACATGAAGTGATGTGTTAACATATTGTAAATATAAATCCTGATCTTTGAAAATCTTCTTCATTCTTTCTTTGTTCTAATACATTTAATTCTTCATTAATTTGATTTTCTATTTTTGATTCCACTTATATGTTTTTCATCTTACAAGTACAACATCTTGTGATTGGAATAGCATAAGGAGTAGATAAGATATTTTTTCTTTTAAAAAATGTACATTGAAAAGTTATACCAAAGTGGTGATCTTCAAACATCTTTAGATAAATTTCCGTGTCTTGTATGGGAAAAATACCCTGGTGAAAAGCATTTGCCAGGGCATAATTATACCGGATTGGGTACACAATTAGATTTAAGATTAAATGAAAATAATCACCCGAAAGAAACAGATAATCCTATTAATAGAATAGATGCAGCAACTTATAAACACGATTTAGCATATAGAGTGAAGATATAAACATAAGGCATGAAGCTGATAGGAAAATGATTGCCGAAATAGATGCAATAGAAAATCCAACATGCGGGTTTAGCTGATAAAATACATAAAGAGTACAGAAAACAGAAATCATTTTAAAAGTAAAAGTATTTAATTAAGATGATATTCACTTAGCGGATTTAATTCATATGCCAAATGAACGCGGGTACAAATATATTTTAACTGTAATAGATTTATATACAAGATTTGCGTGGGAATTCCTTTAAAAAATTAAAAATTCTAACACCATAAAGAAGCTTTTGAAATTATAGAAAGGAGACCTAAAAACTTTGGTTTGATAATAATGGTTCTGATTTTTATAATAAAGCATTTAAAAAATATTTAGTGAAAATAATATTGAAATGTACTCTACTTATAATGAGAGTAAAGCCGTTGTTATTGAGCGTTTTAACGATTAATGTACAAAAGATTTACTGAATAGGGTCATCAAAAGTGGTTGAAAATACTCCCAGAAGTTATTAATTTTTATAATAACAAAATCCACTCTAGCATATAAATATCTCTAATTAACGCTACCAAAGGCATACTTATTCTAACTGAAGTAGCAGATACTATTGTAACAACCAAATCTAAGTTTAATATTGGTTCTCACGTTCACATATATAAATGGAAGAGTCACTTTGAAAATGGGTTTACTGGGTACTTATTGGATAAACTAAATATTTATTGCTTATATTATAGTGAATTCCACTTCCCATATCACATATGAAATTAAAGATCTTGATGGAGAAGAAATAATAGATAGATTTTATACAAATGAACTGCAAGCAACAGAGTTCTAGTGATAAAATGCAAGCTCACTTGTGAAAATTTTTATGATTGAGAAATGTAAAAAATTCTGAAGTTGTTAAATGTTTTTTTAAGTTTGCTAACGAAGGTTAAAATTATAGATTTTTGAGTAAAAATTGCGAATTAATTTTTTGAGTTGGAATTTCGAGATAGTATGCGCTGGGGAACACTGGAACACCCCGAAATACCCTGAAAATTAATTAAAAATGGAAAAATGGGGAAAATTATGAATATTGGATGTCGAATGTTGTAATTTTGAGTTTTTAAGGTGTTGGAGGTTTTTTTAATTCCTGTTTCTGGTTTTGAAACTCAATTTACTTTTGTTCAAGCGCTCCACTTCCCTTACTACTATAATTTTCTCATGTAATTCCAATTATGTAATCATTTAATTTATAATAGGTAGCTATCTATCACCTAACCGATTCATAAATGCAATAAATAAAAAAAGATTTAGCTTTTGTAGTAAATTTTCTTTATATACTTACATGCAATAAATTTAAACTTTTTTTTATTTTCGCAACTTTAAGAAAGAAATCCGTTGTTTTTAATCCTAATATAATAAATTAATTAAAGCAGCTCCAATATAACTCTATGTATCTCAATAAAAATCTATTTAATCACACGCCATCAAAAACATACGATTATTCAGCATTAGTTACGCGTTAAGTCAGATATGAATATATGTATACATGAACACATGCTTGTATACATATAGATGTATAACACATAGATGTATATATCGTGTCACATTATGAAAAAATTACTAATATTTCTTCATTATTAGAGAGAATGTGGCCGCCACCATTATGATAGATGTTTTAAATAGTAGAAATTCTCGGTAGCAGACCATAGACTAACTAACAATACATAATCTATTGTTTGTCAATGGAGCAGACAGAAACATTTTCTTTGATGGACTGGACAAACATTTTATAACCAGCCCAACGATTGATATAATACGACGGCGCTAACAGTTTACTACAACTAGAAGTACGTTGCCCGTCTCGAACCAGCGACCAACGTGGCGTAATCTCAATACGTGTGTTTAGCAACCCAGATATACACCTATAACAGTATAAGAAGGTTTGCAGACAACTACAATTTTAAGGATAGCGTAGCTGAGTGAGTAACCTGGTAGCCTATAAACCCTTATGTCGGTGGTTCGAGTCCCTTAACTTACTCCTGGTTGTAGTAAACTGTTAGCGCTGTCGCATTATTATATCGTTTGGCTGGTTATAACATGTTTGTCCAGTCTTTCAAAGAGAATTTATGTCTGTTCCCGATAGTTTGTAGTTTGAACTGTGGTATACACGTAAAAGTCTACCATTAGAGATATTTTCTGATCAATATAATTCAACTATTTCAATAGGTTTATTCCATGAGATTTATGGAATTTAAGTTTTATACTTAGATGTTTATTCGTATTTCACATAAATAATGCTGTTCTGAACGATATTTTCATACTATACATTCATTTTTCAGTACACAGTTGTCACAGATTCAGCAGAGGAGGAATTCTTTCGTCGAATGAAAAATATTGAATATAAATTTTACGAGATGTGGAATAATTTAACCATAACATCATGTAAGTAAAAGATCATATTAATTATAGACCATAATAAGTTCAGTATATATATATATATATGTTAGCCCATATTAATCACATTTTGTAAATATAAGCATATTAGTTCTATATTTGTTCTGACACTCCAAGAAGATAAGTTTGTTATTTACTTTTGAGAGTTAATTTTAAAATATGCGACTAACATTGTAATTATATTCCGTTTTTTAAAACCTGGATTTTCTTTTCTTTTAAAGTTTTATTTACGGTATTTACCTTTTAACGTATGTGTCTGTTTAGTTTGCCTCAATTAATACTTTCCTAAAATAAATTCTGCAATAGTATAATACATAAAGTTCATTATCTTTTTTCATATGTGTATTTTTTACCCACAGCGAAAGATTCTTCGATATATACTGTTTGGGAGTACCCAATTGAAGAACGTTACAGTGCTATGTACCAAAGAATGGAACAGTGGGGTTTTCTTCCAGACTATCAGACTGCTATTGAATATATTCGAGATAAGAACTGGGCGGTATTTATGGAGTCTTCATTTGTCAAATATTATCTTAAAAAATACTGTTTCTTGGCCACAACTGGTGAGGTAATCGCAAGCAGACCTTATGGTATTGCAATGCAGGATCAGTCAGTTTGGAGGGGTCTTTTTAACGTAGGGTAAGTCTAAGTCATGAAGTTTGTTTACGAGCAGAATTTATATTTTTTAGGAAATATGCTAATATATGTATGTACATATTATATCATGTTATTAAAATTGAAATAAGTATCATTAGCTGTAGGTTTATTTAGTTGATTTTGTTTTCATATCATGATAGGTTTAATTTAATTTTAAAGATAAACATAAATAAATCATATACAAACGTAAGCATTTGTTTAACTATATACATACTTTTATTTATACATTAAACATTTTATAATCTACACTTAGAAGAATACAAACAATGAATAATCAATGAATAATTTAAATATAAGCTGCTAGCTGCGGGACTATATCGGTATACAACATTCTGAGAGAACGCTAAGAGACATTCAGTTGTTGAGACATTGTCTATTCAGTAGCATAAGCAGAATAATTGCATAAATTACACATTTAGAAGAAATGCACAGCTTAATGTGATGTGAATAGAACTCAAGCTATCACAAAAACTTAAACATGTTTTGCACTACACCGTGCTTTGATGAATTGACATAGAATATCTATAGCGTAGAAAAACGTTGTGCTTTTCGGTGTCAATGTTACCGAATGATAAGCCTTTTATTCTAAATATTACAAGTTAAATAATAATTATCATTTCTTTTTAAGAGAACAGGTTTACACGAATGTTTCAGTGCATCCATTTATATTAAATATAATAAACAGTAGAAGCATTGTGACATATACATATGCATCAAATACAGAAATTTAAGATAATTTTAACTATTTTTCTAGTATTATATTGCCACATCATTTAAAAATGGATAAAATAAAGTTTTCATTTATTATTTCAATGCTTATTTATGTAATACATGATAGCAACAAAATAACAGAATAGAATTTTTTTTATATTTATTAGTAGAAAAAATTCTCGATTGCCAAAAAGAGGTATTCAGTCATTTTTTGAAGATTTCTTTAACAATAAAGTCAATTAAAAAATATAAAAATTAGACAACAGATTTTTTCTCAAATATACACATTTATTTAATTTTGTTTTGTTATAAACTTTATAATAACAGTTATATTTTGGTTAATTCACATTAATTTCGTTACAATTTATATTTAAAATATAATAATATTTAGCTAAAACAGCATAATTGATCTTGTTCTTTTAATTCAGTTAATACATACATCTACTCAACAAATTTATCCTCAATTTTAATTTTTTCATTCATTTCATATTGTTTTCATTTACTTAAATTATAATTTTTACCAACACTTATATTTTTATCAGATTTAATTTACATTTAGAAGCAATGTATCAGCTTAATGTAAGGTGAGAACTGTGATGAATAAAACTTTAGATAAGATCTCGAATAACCAAAAATGTAACAATAATATTTAAAAAATAATAATTGCTAGTTACATATGCATAATTGACTATGTTTTAAAACAGAATTTATTCATTTTAATAGTCAGAATTTAAAGTTTGAACATTACTTAATCACGAATTGTAAACAGTAATGAGTAAAACTGATTAGAAAAGTCACGTGATTTGCTCAAATTTCAGTACTATTATCGATATTAATAATATTAATAAATCACCATCAAAATTTGTTTAGTCATTCATCTAAAAGCCGGATACTGTGCACCCTTAAATATGTAAGGTTTTCATTATGAGTATATCTCGAGTGCATTCAATGAACTCAGTTCATGAGCATGTGCCACAGGTAGACTTTACTCACTGTAAGCAATTATTTTAATCGTAGACTACACCTGTTGAGCATACGTGTTCATGAATTTAAAGTTTGTATATTACTTAATCTTGAATTGTAAAGGTTAGGTTAAGGTGATTTTACACCGTAATTTTCCCGCCGGAGCAAAAGTTACAGAAAACTACTGGACAGATTATACGCCCTAGCCAACTATATAATCTACATACCTTGCTCTACATTCATATCAATTTTCAACTTAATCGATTAATAGCTGGGGCTTATAGGAGTCATAGTATCGGCATAAATTAGGCCTTATTTGCTAATTATTTACATGAGTTTGTGTGGCGCAACAGTTTCATAAACAGAATGAAAATCACACTATGAGCCCTATAGGCCAAAGTTATTAACCGATGAAGTTGAAAATTGATATGAATGTTAAGCAAGGTATGTAAATTATATATTTGGGCAAGGGCGTATAATATGTTAAGTAGTTTTCTGTAACTTTGGCTCCCGCGGAAAATTACGGTTTTGGCTCCGGCGTAAAATCGCCTTAACCTAAAGGGGTTAACGAGTAAAATTGGTTCGAAAAGTCACATGATTAGCTTTAATTCAACGTGCCACGAGTGCATCCAGTGAACTTGGTTCATGAGCATGTGCCAGAGGTAATTTTACTATGGGTTTTGTCAGCCAATGGTAGATTTAACTATTTCTTTAATAGAAATAGTGTAATTATTTGTAGTAGAGCAATCAATAGTAAACATAAGGAACGATATATAGCAGTAAATAATGAACAGTACCTACTCAATCGTAGATTTAAGGCAGATTATAAATATAGTGCACACTTGTATAGATATAGAGCAATCAATAATATAATAAAAGAGTAAACAACAGCGGTATAGTGCATTGTTTAGTAAATAGCAAATAAAAATGCGAAGAGCGCGAATTTCCGTACAGGATGAACAACGACTCGTAGACGCCCATTCCTGTGGAGACGACTACTTAGATTTATCTACTATTTATTTATATTTTAATATAATTGTATGCATTACATTTATTATGCCTAACTTATTTTTCAATTCATTAATACTTTATTGGAACATCTATCAGTTATATATATATTAGTGGTTTTGTTATTTACGTTGTGTTAACAAAAGTTTGTTTTACACATGATTGATTAACGTCTACTTTTGTATAAATATATATACAATTAAATTCTTATTATTGAGTACATTAGACCACTCTTGCATATATACTGGTATTTACTAATGAAATTAACATTATCTATAATTGACAAAGTAACATCTACTATTGAATACATCATACCTCTGTTGAAATTTTATTTTCTACTATTGACTGAAAAAATCTATAAAAGCAATTATTTTAATCGTAGACTACACCTGTTCAGTAGGTGTACTTAGTTCATGCGCATGTACCAGAGATAGCCTTTACTACACTCTGAATCGAGTGAACTCAATTCATGACGACATGCGCCAGTTGGACACCTAAGTATACTACATATAAATACAACTACAGTATAAATTACTAGTTAATATTTTAAATTCGATAAATGAAAGTATTTCAAATATTTTAAAGCGTTTTTTGCTTTTTCAAGTATTGTTAAACGTGTAGTTCGTTTTATATGGGTTTATTCAAATGGATTTCAAAATAAAAAAAAGAAATTCCAAGTCTACAAAATAAAATAATACAATAAAATAGAATGAAATAAACTTTAAAAACATAAATAATATTAAGATAAATGAAATAAATTGAATTTTTTTAAATGTTTATTTTTTATGTATAATATAACATGTTATATAGCTTAAAACAGTGAAATAGACAATCCAGATATCCAACTTGACAAAATAAACTGCCTTATTTCCCCAGAATACTTCACATGGAGACCAATCGAATACTGGAAGAACTCAAGGAAAAGTGGTTGAGCCATGAGAAGGTATCCTGTCCCAATTTTGATGTCTCCTCCGGCATACAGATGGATACACTCGGTGGAATTTTTGTCTTGCTGGGAGGTGGAATTGTGCTCGGTGCACTCTTCTTTATTATGGAACGAGTTAGTGTAAAGATTTGTGGTGTTGAGCGATTTACTGGAGTAAGTTCATTTCTTATAGTCACATTTAAATAAATCTAAAATTCATTTGTTATTGCTATGTATTTTCAAACTTTTATGTATCCTACCGTCAGATTGAAATTCATTTAATTGAGTATAATTCAATGTTCTTTTAATACTTGTATTAGTTAAACAAACTTAGAAACCATTTTTATCAACAAAAATGTGTAAGAAAGAAAAAATTCTAGTGCGTAATCTATGCGTAATTTGATATAAATACTACGTATGACAGCATTTGCCAAAAACACAGGTGTAAAAATGACACTAAGCACCTTCTAAATATTGTACTTTTATGAATGCTGTAATTTTGCAACATAGGGTATATTTTCCTATGAAATATTTAATGTATCACGTTAAAAAAATTACTTTTTATGTTACTTATCGATTGTGTTCTACATATTTTATTTAAATGTAGTTTAAATACGGTCAAATTTATAACCTAAGGTATATTATCGAAAAATAATATGTATTTTAAAGGTCTTCCAGATAAAAAGATGTTGCCTTGTTATAATTTTTTGCAATAAATATAATTTCTCTTTTTATGACCCAGCAGTATGGAAGTAAGGAGCAAGACACTGAACCCAGAATGTCTATTTCAGTCTCTACAAATACCAACTTGACAATAGCTCCCGAAGAGAAGAAACCTGGAGAGCGCGCATTAGAAGACCCTAAAGCAGGAGTAGACAGTTCACAAATTGAGCTTACTTCTCATTTTTAAAAAGGATGTATATTAGCTAAACTCTCAATTTCCTTGTTAATCCTTGTTAGTATATCCTTGTTAATTTGTGTTAAAATGGGAGGGATTTTAAATGTAGACATTTATAAACTGAATCTTAACGAATAACATGAGATAAATATACGGGGGGTGGCCCATACATAAGTCACGAAACATAGAAATTTAGAAATTTTAGAAATTTTTTATTTTAACCAATTTTAAACACATGCTACATAAGTTTCAGAAGTTTAAGTAAATAAAATGCAAATAAAAGCAAATAAAGTTCTTACCCAGTTCATAAATGTTCATAACATGTGTTCTATATGTTAGAGTGAGACAGGTAATTGAGATAATTGAATTGCAAGCACTTTTATTAAGAATTGCAAGCACTCAAATAAGTTGTAAATAAATTGAATCTATGGTTTATACCTTCAAATAAGGTGTCCTATGTGTGTCCTATATCAATTTTCTAAAATTCTTATATTTCCTGTCTTATGGGCCACTCTATATCTAACATACCTATCACGATATTATATATTTTTTTAATTGTTTGAAGTTATTATAATTACATTTGTTGGTTTCATAATTCCAACTTGATTAATTCTTATTTACTTATTGACATATTTATAACGTATTGTCTCATTTTCGATGAAAATCAATTAATTGATTGATTCTGGTCATTTTATTCGTATTATAAATTGATATATGTATACCTATATATTTTGTCTATATGTTATTTATTAGAAATAGTAGAAAGTTATAAGAAGATTTTATATATGGACATATATATATATATATATATATTACATTGCATGTGATGTTATCCGCGTTATATTACATATGCACGTAACATTTAAATATATGCTCATGCTAACTTTATACTTTTTAAAATAAATAATTATCTCAATGATACGTTGTTACAATATATATAAAGTCATAATATATTATGAAAGATCCAAAATTAAATTTTTTGAAATTGTTATGTATTCTTATATAAAAAGAAAGATCAACAAACTGTAAAACTTTAAATATAAATCACCAATATTTTGAAAACAGTAGAAAATTCAATACCTATAATATGTTTACTCCACTATCAATAAATTCAATATGTAGATATACAACAACATTAAAATAATTAACACAACTAGCTACACCTATAAAGTATTGTGATAATCAATAATCAATAATAAAGATATTATGTCATAAATATTATTTTATAATCGGAGTTTCAATAATATTATAGCAATATAGTATTTATGCTGATAATTATTTAGCATATTTTGAGTTTGGGGTGGGGGGTGACGGGCCGAAAATGTACTCATTTTCCATTTTTTTCTGCAAGGTTGTTAATTGAATTTTGAAAATATAAATTAAGTTAAATGCTTTATTAAATAAATAATTCTTAAAAACGGCTAATGAATAATTTACATATAATTTACATATAATAATTAAAAAGAAAAACAGTTCTATTAAAAATTGAAATATTTATTTTGGAAACACGTTTTACTTTCAATCTCAAAATGTAATAAATATTACAAAGTTGAAGCACATAATCTAAAACAAAATTACAGAATACAGACCTCATTATTACCTATACCGTAAAAGACTAGTAGAGAGATACTATTCCGAAATACAATTATTAGATACTGATTAAATATACAAGAGTGGTATCAAAATATAAACATAGAATATATGATTTTCATAGAAAGAGATATAACATAGAAGTCACAAATCACGGAGCGAGGTAGGGGAATTCCATTTTTTTAATAAAGGCTTATGCAGACACCCATATGCAAACATACAATAATATGTCGCTCTTTTATCAGTATTTTCAAAATTATGCCGCCCTCAAAACGGACTCCAGATTATTTACAACGTTTTATATTTATATATAGTCTCTAAAAATGTGTTCTAAAAAGTAGAACAAAAATACACAAAAAATATAATTATACATCAAAGATAATAAAATACAAAAGAGAAGACTTACATGTGTAATGTCAGAGTTATAAGTGATTAGAGAAGTTAAGTAATTGGAGTGTTGTTATTGTTGTTGTTGTTGTTGTGGCGGTACGGGCGTCACACCTGCTCGCACAGGCGCGCAAACACCACCACCGACGCGGGGAACTCCTGGAGGTAAGACAGGGTGGGGTAGGACCCCCCAAAATTCTGCAATGGGAAAGAAGGGTGACAGGGCATTCTTGAAACCAGTGCTCAAGGGTTTCGGGAGCTAAAGAGCAACAGGGACATTGAGGGCTAAAACCTGGATTGACTACCGCTCGGTATGCGGCGAACAAACGACAGTGTCCGCTTCGGATCTGTGCCATCAGCACCTCGTCTCTTCTATCGAGTTTGATCTTGCTCCGTTTTCCCGCTCCGTAGACACGAATCACTCGATGGTTCGTGGGAGGCGGGTCCTTGATATTACTTCTGATGGTAGCTTTAACGGACTATAGGAAATTTATTGGTCTGACTCAAGAAGAGGGTCTGCGGCTGCACTCTTGGCGGCAGCATCTGCCAATTCGTTTCCTGGGAGGTCAACATGTCCAGGTACCCACTGGAGCATGATATGGGACTTGCAATCGTTGAGGAGTTTTCTCACTCTGGCGAGATCTGTGGAAGTGTCTGGAGGTGGAGATTTGAGGGCTGAGATGGCGGAAAGGCTGTCCGAGCAGATTCTGAACGGGCCATCATCCGGGCTGTTGCGGATGGTCTCGTCGGAAGGCCTATGTTTTGTATACCTCCTTGATGAAACCAGAGAGTTTCTCTTCGTCAGCCAAATCTTTTAATTCGTGAACTCCCCATCTTCCTCTCGATACAAACAATTTGGGACAAGTCAGGATGTGATCTTTTTTCTCTTCTTCCTCACAGTGTTCACACTTGTTTTCGATATCACTGTTGATCCTGTTCTTATAATAGTTAGTTCTGGTGCAGTGCCCCGCTCTTATTTGAACCATAATGACTTGTTCTTTTCTGTTTGCTGAGGTCCTTCTGATCTTGTTGACATAGATTTCTTTAATGCTGCCTTCAAGCTTTGGCGCGTATTTAATGCATCTTTTGATGACATTTTTGGCTGCATGGAAGGTGATTCCAATGCCTTTCTTTTCAAGGTTAGTGGCTTCTTTCGCTAGTTAGTCAACCGTTTCGTTCTCTTCTATGTCCGTGTGACTCGGGTTCCTTTAAATTTTAATGTTGGATGATTTGCTTGCTTCGAATAGGCTGTCTTTGAGTTGCTCTAGTTCTATCAGTTTCGAGAAGTTGTCCTTCTGGACAGCTAGGACCACGGTTTTGCTATCCGTGAATATTGAGACATTCTGAAGTCCTTCCTCCCTGATTACCTCTGAAGCTAAATCATAGCTCTCTTATTTCCGTCTCAAAGGAACTGCACCATTTGGCGCAAGGGGCTTTCTTGATTGTCATATCTGTTTCTGTGATATTTAAAGCAGCTGCTTCACCATCTTCGCATCCCTTGATTGCTGAATCCTCGGTGAAAATGTTCATATCGCTTTTCCTTTCTTCTATGGTTTCCTCTGTTTTCTTTTTGAGCTTTTCTTTGTCTGAATTTTTCTTTAGATTATCCTTTATCTCTGTGAAGATTTGAATGCTAGTGTCTTTGATGTTCTTCCAAGGTTTTCTTCTTTCTGTAGGAAATAGTTTCCTTTTAGTTTCTCCATAGATTTCTTCTACAACTTTTCATGCCTGATCCCAGAGTCCCGCGTTTCTTTTCAGCCTTTTCTTCCCTACTGTTTCGCAGATTTTCTTTCTTGGGTTGTCGTCATAAACTCTCATAGATTTTTCGTATGCTATCAATGATCTTCTTTTTGCTTCAATTCCAATAGGGATAATGTTACTTTCTAAGTAGATGATGTCCTTGGGCGTAGATTTCACTAGCCCTGTAACACTTCTTAAAGCTTCTCTTTGTGCGATCTCTAATCTTTCCATATCAGTCCTGCATAGACAAGGCATCCAACCTTCTGCGGAGTACCAGATTTGTGACTCAACAATAGTTTTGTAAATAGTTGTTAACTGCTCTTTTCCCAATCTCCAGTCTCTTCCTGCTATGGCTTTGATGATGTTAGTTTTCCTCTTCACTTTCTTGATGATGGTTTTGATGTGACTTTTGAAAAGAAGTTTTTGGTCTATTGTAACTCCTAGAAGTTTAATTTCTTTTTCCGTTTTGATGATTTTTCCTAGTAAAGTGAGGTTGAGATGTTTATCTCTGTCCGCATTGTCGTTTGAATAGATGCATATAATAGACTTGCTGGGGTTAAGCTCTATTTTGTTTTCTACCGCCCAATTTCCAATTTTGTTTAACGTCCTTTGCATCTTCTCCGTTGCTTTTCTCAGACTCCTTTCTGTGCACCATATTACTATGTCATCAGAAAATCCCGCGTAGTTCACACCATCTTCTTCTTGGTCTTGGATATCATTAATGTAGAAAATGAATAAGATTGGGGAGCATACATCTCCCTACGGCACATCTTGTTGTAAGATCTTCCACTCGCTTAAGTCCGCCTCTATCTTAACTTGAGCTCTTTTATCTTCCAGTAATGCTTTATACCATTTAATGATGCATTTGGGAATGTTCATGTCGATCATCTTCTGCCATAATTTGTTCTTCCACATCCTGTAAAATGCTTTAGATCAATCCAGTGCTGCTGCTACTGTTTTTCTTCCTGGTTTTTCTTCAAATCCATCTTGAATGCTTTGAGTAAGCCTGATGATGTGGTCCTCGGTTGATTTTAGGGATTGGAACCCCGCTTACCAATTGTTTAGTTTCTTGTTGTTTATCAGCCATCCATTCAGTCTGTTTGTTATGATTCTTTCTAGAATATTATCTAGCACTGGTGTAAGACTAACTGGTCTGTAGGACGTTCTTTCTGATGGATCTTTCCCTTCCTTAAGAAGAGGAACGATTTTAGCTCTTTTCCAAGTAGCTGGAATTTTCTTAGCTCTCCAGCTTTTGTTGTATATATGAGAAGGTGGGTTTTTAGAGCCTTTACCCCGAAGCTCTTAATCATCATAGGCTCTATGCCTTCGTGTCCTCCCTTTTTCTTTTCATCAGTTTGCTGAATAGCTGTGTGCAGTTCTCCCATGATTAGCTCTCTATCATATTCTGTATTTTCTTCTTCTCCAAGCTTGGCTGCTACTTCCTTCCTGATTTTGAGATCTTCTTTTCCTATTTTTAATTTGTTCGTTTCAGCATAGAAAGTGGCAAAGCTGTTAGCTTTCTCCTTATCCGTTTTTATTTCTTTCCCCTTGACTACCAACGATTTATTACAGTTGCTTCCTTTGTTGTTGTTATTGTTATTGAGTTGTTGTTGCGGCGCGTCGAACAAGTTTGAGCTTGTAGAGGTACGCTTCCATCCCCTTTGGATCATCGACAAGAACGGAGAGAGGTGGTGTGGATGTGACAAAAAGCAATCAGTTCTGACTTGGTGCTGTTACTGTCGACACAGAAAGGGTTAAAAATAAATGAAGAATGTTGTGCGCCTGGGGTAAAATAGTTTTAGCAATGTTGACACTATTGAAGATGTCACAGACAGTTGTCACAAGTATGATCTTTTTCAATTTGCCAAACTCAGCGCAGGTGATCATCTTTGGATGTTTTGATTATGCTTGGCAGAACAGCAAGTTTACTAGATAGAAGATTGAAGTCAATGTTGCATTCATATATTTTCTTAAGGGATGCTGAAATATTCCAAGGTCTCCATTGGCTGCATCCACTATCAACTTTTCATGCTCATCGGAATTTGAAGAACATCTTCAGAAAATTGAGTATTATGTTCTGCATTCATCTTGTCCAGTGCTTCAAAATACTCTTTGCTATAGTAAAATGCAACATCAGTAAAACCTATGGGAGTCAATACCATCGTCAATGCGTCGTGGTACACGTTTATAGCGGGAAAGACAAGAGTTAAATCTTCCGATTCAGACACTGCTGATGAGTAGAAAGATTTGAACTTTTCATAATCTCTTAGTCTACTTACGTAATTTCAAGCAACTATTGAGCAGCTTTGGGCTTCATAAACATTCAAATTGACATGCTGTAGAGACTTTTGACACTTGCTCAATTCCACTAAAAATAAGAAAAAAAGATTCCTTCCAAAAAGGTGTTAAAGGTTTCCATTTTGGTTGCATAAGCCTCCAGCTCTTCTCCCATAGTCGTCACTGAATGTCCGATTGATTCCGTGAAAGGTTTCTCACATTGATGAATAATTGGATAATAGAGCGTTGAAAGCGATAGAGCGCATAGTCCAGCGTGTAAAACACAGTTGTCGGATATTTGGTGATTCTGGAGAAATTTCACCATTAATTTTGTTTAAGAAAACATTTAGCTTTGGGAGTAATTTATCAGTTGAGAAATCTCTTGGGCTACGCCCAAATCGTCGCTTATACAGACAACATCGTGAGTTAAAGACCGAAGACACAAATTCAAGCGATAGCGAAACAATGGATAGGCAAAGCAGATGGATTTTTTTTTCAATATTTGTGTAGCAATCCCTTTCAATTTTCCCAGCATTTTGGCCGCTCTATCAAATGCTGGTCGTCTACACAAACTGAGTTGGACATTAGATCGCATTAGTACATCTTTGAGAGCTTTCGTCAGTGTATCTGATGTAATGTTCTCAACAGAATATAGAGCAATAGAATCTTCTTGAATCGAATAAGATTGATTCACCAATCTAAGAATGATGGACATCAGTTCGACGTTACTAATATCTCTTGTCTCATATGCTATTAATGTAAACTATTTGGCCTCATTAACTTCTAAAAGTATAATTCGCAGTACAGTAAGAGACATGATTTTTAGTATTTCATTTATGAAATCGTGAGACAAATAATCATTATTTTTTAGCCACTAATCTGGCTTGTAGATTCAAAATCTGAAACAGATTGCCCTCACCTTCTGTGTGTCTTCTTAAAGGTAATCCCTGTCTTGCTTGCATTCGGATTGTAGATAATTGCTTCAAAAGCATTTCTTGCCTCGAAGATTGTAAATCTTTGAAATGTTTGTTGACAAGACTATGCACGTGCTGCCCTCTCTGATGTTGCTGACTTTTCATCATTGATTCTTTATGGCCTTCACTGTTTTGGTGTTCTTTACATTTTTCCAATTATTAAACCCATTGATACTAAACGCTTGCTGAACATTTATACTCAATTTCAACTGATAAGCTTGTGAATGTTTTTTGCAAAAGAAGCAGAACACCTTCTTTATCAAACTGCACAAATGTAACTATTTATATTCCTTCAACCAGTTGAATTGTAGGACTCTTGAAGAGGACTTTGTTCCAACCTGCCTTGTTTCTTCAAGAATATGAGGATCTGTTGGTTGATAAAGCTCAGTACTAGAACAACACTCGACACTCAAGGTAATATATGCTTCCACATTTACTGAGGAGCTGGCAGTGGAAGGAATGTGAGGCGTAACAGTTATAAAAAATGAAGAGGAGCAGGCAATGGAAGGAATGTGAGGCGTAACAGTCATAACAGATGAAGAGGAGTTGACAGTGGAATGAATATCAGGTGCAACAGTTATAACAGATGAAAAGGAGCTGGCTGTTGAAGGACCAAGGTCGAAGGAAAAGAGAGAGAGAGGAGTGAATGACTGCTGAGCTCCTACAGGAAAACCCCTGAACAGAAGACAAACAACCGACAAACAAAAAGGGCATAAAAGAATATAGGAGGGAAAAATAAAACCCTACTAAAAAAATCATTTGAGAAAACTAGTATACAGAAGTGCATGTGAATGGAATTGAACGAGAAAAAACATGCACATGAGTGAAATACAGAAATATATAAATTAGAGAACGAAAATGCATATATGATAGAAACAGAAATACATTCGAGAAAAAAGAAAATGCATATGATAAAAATAAACTGCATACAATCTAAATAAAAATACAAGAATTCCGAAGAAATTCAGGTGAATGTGCACAGTACAGTGTAGTAGCCAGCTTCGGAAATTCCACAAGGTGGTCCATCGGCTGGAGGTGGACTTTGGTCCATGGCCGAGAGTGATATGTTGTAGAAATTATGGGAATATCACGCTTCGGCTAAGAAAATGATAATCCCCGAATCTTGGATAGAGGCAAGGCAAATCCCCGTGAGAATTTTCCCCTTGATGCGTCCTTGACGATTCATCTCAGTAGATTACATATTACATCATGGAAGGCGGAAGGGAGAAAAAATGATTAGTTATTGGGCATGTTTCGTCATCAGGATGTAGAGAAACGAACTTTTTCGTCTTGAGATTTCAATCCGACCCCTACAGAATGGATGTCTGAACAGGGTGCACTTATGAGAGACTGTTTGTATGTAGATAATGCAGTGAGTGGTATATTGTCTCACTGATTGAGGGGTTGCGTAGTGATTAGGTGAGTGCTAGAGATATATAAATATAAATGGTGACTGGAGACAAGATAATTGTCGAGAAAAAATTTGAGTTATTTTACAGTTTAGCGTTGCAGATTGAAAATTTAGTTGGTGATATCGAAGGGTTGGTGTGCTATGAAATGGGTCTTGATTGTGTTTGGAATACATTACTATTGATTTTAGGATGTAGTACATGCAATGAGGGGTGACGCAAAGGTTGGCTATTACGTTGCTGTACACTGGGTGAGATTTTCTGAGGTGAGGTTGGTTTATAATAAAAGTATGTGCTGTCCACAATTTCGAGCAATAGGCGGGGAACGTCGATTTTGTTGAATAGACTTTTGGATCAGGAGTTACTCGTTCTCAGGCTCTGCGAAGAGAAGGACGAATTGGTCCACTGGTAGCGGGGAGTCCACAGCATACATGGCCGACTGGATTTGCTTTAGTTCAGAGGGTAAGAGAGCCAAGAGAGTAGAGTGTTGACTGAATGTGTAAATTAAGTAGTGTGAGAATATGTTTTAAGGTTTGTTACTTGACCACCGCATGCATCGAGGCGATTAGATTTAGTTGTCGCTTAAATCGATTCAGTGTAGGACGACAAGATTCCTGGAGGGGCCTAATAATTTTGTTAGACGTCATTCGAGCTAGGTTTTCGTCTTCCTTCGATAAAGCATATGGTAAGGGAAACAGACGAGACCCGTGAAATGGTTCTGGTTGTTTCGGCAAGTTAATGAGAAGTTCAGTAACTGTAGGCACCGGACGTAGGTGAACCTTAATCCGTGGCTGAGAGTTATCTTGTGGTGAAATTGGTGAAGGAGGTTGTCTCTGTGGAGAAGAAAAAGTCTCTAGAATCGGAGCTGATGATAGTTGGTTAGTGTTAGGGCTGGTGTGCAGTGTTTGTACGATTGCAAGCATCGAAGCTCTCTGACCTCTTCTGTTGGGTAAAAATGTTGATTTTTAATGGCAAATTTAACATCTTGAAGACTATGATAGGAATCTTCTTAAAAAGCGGATCGTCTCTTCTTAAAAGCGAAATCAAAACAGTCGCAAGAAGTTCAAGCAGGTGATCGTATCAAACTAAGCAAATATTTTGAAAGAAGCACACCAGAACGTCTTCAAAGTGAGATTTGTTTTAAATTTCAGTACAATTTTGGCTTCAGAGGGCGCGAGAATCATAGAGAATTGAAATTTTCAACATTTTACCTTGAAAGGGATTCTGAGGGCTAGCAATATCTTGCAATAAATCAAACAATGACGTCTAAAACAATTAAACCTTCATTTTCGGCAACAGAATGTGAGACCATCAAAACAGCTAATATGTATGCCGCTGAAGATAACGAAAAGACTTGCTCTATTACAGCATTTAACCTTTATAAGAGCAAAATATATAACAGAAAACCAGGATACGCTTTATCTCCAGAAAATAAGAAACTGGAATTCTAACAAAAATTGGCCTTCTTATCAAAGTTATGGAAAAAAATCACTTTGAAATTTCATAAAAAACTATCTATCTCAAAGAAGGCTAGCTTGTCCAAAAGTTGGTCAACCATTGCATCAGAAGTACCGTAGGTAATCAATCAATTGAGATACCAAGGATACCTAAAGGAATATGTAAAAAAATCACTGGACATAAAAATCCATAAAAGTTATTTTCGCCGACGATATCCTGAGCATAAAATGAGGCAATTAAGTCTTAGTTTATATGAGACAATGCAAAACGAGGCATACATTTTAAGAACTTATATTTTAGGTTTTCTAGAATGCTAACAAGCATTTCATTTTTGCCTGATTCTTAATACTTAGCGTTGATATTTATACCTAATATCAGAGAGATACTAAAATTTATATATCTATTAAAGCTATTTATAACAAAAACTAATCTATCTGATATTTATTAGTCAGTAGACATTATTTATATGGAAATAATGAATTTAATAAGTATTTGAATAAAAAGATGTACACAAGTTTGTTAATGACAGTAGTTTTGTTTATTACAGAAAATTATTAAATTTTGAAACATACGATGGACAATGTATATAAATATGTAATTATATTACGTATTACATAATTATTCCAGCAATAACACGTATTTATTATTATTATTTCGCATAACACTTAATTGCTGTAGTCTATAAATTTAGCCGTAAAGACATCGACGAAGGACGTATAAATTAAAATCGTTTCAATTTATCTCAAACTGATTGTATATTGAATGACATATACCACTCTTCATTTACATATATGACTGGGGCCCACATAAGAAAAGGGGTCCCTCTTTTCTCTCCTGCGGTGGAAAAGAGCGCATCTTGGATGGAGTTGTCTCAGCATAGGAGGGAAAAGTATGTTGCATGGATAGGGGTCTATCGTGAGTGCAGCAATGAAATTCCTCGCTTCCAGGATCCGTGTTATCTACCTACATGCATATAATGACTTGCAGTGCTCATTGTTTTATATTTTATTATTTTGGCCAAAGCCGAGCGTCATATTAAATTCATAACTGTATTAGCCCCAACCAATTTGATGTACTTGATGTTTAACTATGTGTATATTAAACATACTTTTGCATGCGTTATAATATATACATTGTCATTTTTGCAACCACAGTAAAACACATACGTTTACTGAGGTCTGTTGATCTTTCCAATCAGTTTTTATAATCACCACTAGATACTAAAAATCAAAAGTAATCATACCGGTCCATATGTAAATATCAAAGTCCGTTGTTTGGGGCACCAAGTTGATATATACATGTATATATATATGTAGTTTGTGTTTAACACAAGATCCTAATATATGAAATATAGGATAAATTTTGTTTCACTAAGGATTCGTATATAGTGACTAGATCATTATATAGGAAAGTACTTTTTGACATTTTGAGCAAACGTCCACTTAATTGGGGCTTTAATTGAGTATATTATATTTAGTTGCATTATTATTGAGCTGCAACTCCTCCATCGAAACCAACCACATGCAAGATGCTATATATCTAGCGTGGCAGAGTGAAGTCGTAAGAAACAAATGACCCTCAACAGGCACACAAAAGTGAAGTTTCCTTCTTCAGCACAAGCTCCAACGAAGCAAACTTTGTCCCCATTATCCACCTCAACGGTAAGACCATCCCCTTAAACCCCACCTATCGCATTTTTCGGGTTACTCTGGACAGGTGTCTATCTTTCAAGACAAACATCAAATTTGCAAAAAGTCTAAGGACAGGAGCAAAATCATCGCATGCCTAAGTGGGAAGCAATGACGCTGGAGGAAGCCGTACTTCAAAAGAATTTACAATAGCCACATCCGCTCTATCTTCCATTATGCTGCTTTGGCTTGGCAGCCATGGCTGGCTGACTCGAACATGAACGCCATCAAGAGAACCCATAACCACGTTGTCTACGGCACATTACAGGCCAGTTCAAAACCACCCCGGTCGAAGCCTTGAGCATCGAGTATGAGACCATCTCATACAAAAACCACAGCCGACGGTTTTCCATCAAAGCATACGAAAAAGCCATCAGATTACTCAGTAATCACCTTAAAGCTATTGTAGCAAACGGTACAGCCATACACCACCTGAAACGCTCGAGCTGGTGACATACCGTCCAGCATCCATCGAGCAGCCTGTCTAGACACTTAGCCAACAGGAAACCTCTTCATCTACCGATTGCTACCCCATGAAAGACACCCACGAACGCGTGAGATATCAAATGCTCGCTGGAGAACATCTGCAAGTCCACCAACAGTACCGAGGGGATGAGAGTAGCTCCATGAAAGCAATAAAAAACAATAACTGCAGGTAGACTATTTATACTGACGAAGGAAGAAAAAAGGAAAGGAAGCTCGGCTGTCGTTTTGACCACAGGGACCCCAATCAGCCCAACTCTTATTGAAGTGAAGTGGACGAAAGGCAGTTACATCACGTCCTCCTTCGTAGAAGAACACCAAGCTTTCGAGCCCGCCATGTCTTGGACAGACCAAGCACCCCCGGAGCACAGTTTCTTTATATGTTCCGACAGCCAATCTTTCTTGAAAGCTTTCAAAAGCGGTGGCTCTAACACCTCCACTCTCGAGGGTATGCTGGACATGTCCAAGGCTAAAATCAAAGTCCAATGGATTCCCAGCCACTGTGACCCTCTCAGTAACGAGATGATAGACAAAGTTACGAAAGACCCCTCTAGTATGACAGGCACCAGATTCCTAAAAGACGACTCTTTTAGCCACCACCGTATTGCCCAATCCTACTAACATTACTCACTCAGTAGGGACAACATCCAGATCACGAACCACAAAGACGGATGCACGCTGCAGACTATAGTCTGCTCTAAAGAGGAGAGAGTGTCCCGAGCAGAACTTACTATAGTTTAAGATCTGCTCGGGACACTATCTCCTCTTCAGAGCATATACAGGAGCCTTTTGATACAGTATCGACCCCACTGCATCCACTGCCTCGGCGTAATCTACAACCTACTGGTTTCTCCAGTGCCCCAGTACCGACAAACATATACAGGAAATATTTGGCCACAACAGCTCTTGATACAGAGTGGAACTCTCCGCTATCGTCGCAGCTCTGAATTGCCTGAATACACACTTGAACAGTAACACATCAAGATTGGCCGAGTATAGCCAAGTTGGCGTCGTTAGCATATCACAAGGTCCACATAATAAAGAGAATCGCCTGATCGTCAACTCGGTTTGGAAACTGATCCATCGTAAAGCCACCACTACCTTCCACTTCTAATGGGTACCGTCCCATGTTGGTATTGAAATGAATATGGAGACAGACAGAGAAGCCGAGAGCAACTCACTTTGAGCAACAAAACGTCAAGATTAAGTTTGAAGTGGAAGCAAACATCCTACAAAGACACCAAAGGGTCCGCGGTGTGAAATCTGAGGTATGCATAATAAGTTATACACATTATATTATAATAAAAGTATACTGCACTATATTATATAACTGCATTATTATAACTAGAATAAAACAATTATTCTAGTATTAATGGTTGTATATATTGTTGTTCATATTAAATGTATACTTAATATTTTAGCCATGTAATATTTTATTATACTATTTATATATCTAAGTGATCATCGATTAAATAGTCATATATTATTTAAATAATATAATATATAATATACTATATATAAAATTTAAATTATAGTTTCATTATACATAGACTAATGAACATATATGTGCTTATACTTTAAATAATTCAATATGATAATTTTATTTCGCTTTCGTTTTGTTTCTTTCGTCGTGCAAGAGCGGGATGTCAGATTTTAACATACTAGGACTAGGTAACTAAATATCGTTGTAAATATTTTTATATAACTTTTAAACAGTACAATCAATGTGATGAATATGCTTTTTTGTTTTAGAGCATTAAATAGACATAGGATATAAATTGATATACCGTATTCATAAACAACTAGTGCCAGTGGCAGTAGCAAATAATCTCATTCTGCAAGTAATTTATTACAGGTCGAATTTTAAATATTTAATGGTTATACTATTATTTCTTATATTGTAATTATTATTATACATCTTATTTAGCAATTATTGCTATCTATATCATTTGTTATGTACATAAGTCATAACAAGGCCAGATGCCGGGGATGCAGGCTGGTGGCTTTATAAGTGCATGCTTGTTAAGCCTAAGGCTAAGAGTAAGTAGGATTCATAATTGAATGTTGGTCTGACGAAATTGTTCACAATAACTTTTTGTGTATGCATACATATGTTGGCCATACAAAATATAAGACAACTACTGCTGATGCTGTACTGGGGTAACTGAAGGTGAAATTCCTTCACTTATTTTGTATGGCGATCCCGTATTTTAGCGTCCCAAATTAATTTTTTTTCCAAATTTAATAAAAAACGTATAAAAACAAAAAATATA
>JAYRBW010019563.1:0-12764 GCA_036023295.1 Invenusta paracnida
CTTTGACATTTTTCCAGTATATTATTCTGTTTGGTATTTATACCTACTAAGAGAGGTCCACCATATTCCAAAACTGAACGGATAGACGCGTAATAGATGTTTCAAAGAATCTTTCTCGCCATATTGAGAGGTTTTAATTTTCTGATTGCGTTGAGTTTTCTGCTGCATGTTCGAACTATTTTGATTATATGCGTAGCCCAATCCATTTTCTTACTGAAGTGAATGCCCAGTATTTTAACACCTGCTGAATATTTATCTTTTAAGATAATATTCTTAGCGCGAGGAATACATAAATATGTACCTGTGTTTTCTCGGTGTTGATTTTGAGTCCGAGCTCTTTACATTTATTATCGTATTCATCGATCGTGTTTGAAATATCATCATCGATATTTTTGGCCTTGGTGTGTCTATACACACATTCTGGCATATACATAGCAAGGTAAAGTACATGAAATAATTAATACCGAAGTGAATGAGCTAACTAGACAACAGCAAAGGCTACAACAAAGGCAATAAAAGTGCAACTGGTATACAGATATAAATTTAATCAACTAATTGAAACACAATTAAACGTATAAACAAAAACAATACAAAGAATAATAATACAAAAACATACATAACATAAACAATAATCTAATTGAAATACTAAAGAAAAATTAATTAATTAAAATAAGAAATATATGTAATCAACATTTCAAAAAAGGTAAGCGAATATGTGGGATTTGGTTTTTTCGCGTTCGGCGCGACTAGTTCCGGGAGAGTTTCTCGGTGACAATGGCTACTGTGAATCTCAACCTGATGGGGTCGTTGTCCTAAGCAATTGTGGATACGTTGAGTGGTGTCTAACATGAGCGGTGTTTTAGTGTCGGACTACCGATCTGGTTTAGTTCGTTAGGTGTTCAGTGCTGCTGGAGTGGCCCGAATGCCCGAAGACTGGCACTTGGCCTAAAAAGAATTATGCTTATAAATGATCATTAATGATGCTCGAAAATTAATATTGACTGATCATTTGAAATTAGTCCTGCATATAATCTATAAAAAATATGTCATTGTATTAACAGGAAACTATTTCTATATTCATTTGATTGATTTAACATGTTTCTTTATTGTCTCTCATCAAAATACCTATATATAATATGTATTTAAATTATTTTAAATTCACGTAAACTGTTTTGTTCATACAAACAGATGAAATCATTTTTCTCAAAAGGGACTCAGAAACCACTCACATATCTTTCCTTGGGGCAGCGATTTCTTGATATCATGCGAGTTTCTGGAGTCATCTGAACAAAGCAATCATTTTGAGAATTGGATCAAGACAATTGTGTCTGAATGCCCTACATCATTACACCTGAGGATATGGACAATTTGAAAGTGGAAACTCAGCTATATCAACATACACCTAATGCTCATGATGGCAAAGACCTTTTCCAGTGCTGGAAGGCATGATAAGAATACCGTGCCAGCATTTATCAAAGTGGTTCGTTGTGTTCTCATTCTACCCCTTAGCAATGCTGAGATTGAGTGTTCAGCATCCTCTCTGATGTAATAACAAAAAAACGAAACTCTAACACCACAAACAGTTTGCTCTAGCCATCACCAACTCATATTTATCAATGATCAACCACATCAGTGCATCTTTCCCCATAACAGAAGACCTGATGGAAATGGCTGTATCGGCTCAAGCAACAATGATATAAGGATAAAAGAAAAGAAGACGAAGTCTTGAAATTTTTCTATAGAAAAATAAAAAATCAGTAGTCTAACTAAGTTGGCAGATGCCATAGCTGCAAAGGAACAGGAAATAAAAAGTAGTCTCGACCAAAAGAAAAAATGACGTGTGTGTGGGAGGAGGCTCGAAGTATACAGAAGAGGGATCTTGAATTGAAGCTTCTGTTGGCAGAGAAGGAAAACATGGAAAGCAAAAAGGATGACAGTGTTCTCAAAAGATCAAGTATGGAATCGACTTCTCTTGGGTGCTCTTACAAGATTCCACGACTTGATAAAAAGTGGCTTAAATACTTTACAAATAACTATTGCTTTTCTAATTGACTCTTACATTCCAAATGATATTCTTACTACCCCACTGTGTCTATATCTTAACAGAATGTAATTCCAGTTATTACTTTTTTATTATCTGAAATCTATGAATTACACCCATAGTACTGCCGTAAATTGTAATATTAACTTGTTGTATACATATAATTATACATCTATTTTATTATTGCAATTCTCACATCTAACTGACTCTTATATTCCAAATTGTATTCTTACTATACCAGTGTGTCTAATATCTTAACAGAATGTAATTCCAGTTATTACTTTTTTTTATCTGAGATCTATGAATTACACGACCATAGTACTACCGTATATTGTAATATTAACGTATTGTATGCATATATCTACATCTACTAATATAATAAATATGTGCATATGTAATAATGGTTCACAATTTGAATAAAAAATAGTTTATGTAGGGTATATATAGGTCATTTATGTTTGGCCCGAAAAATAGGAAAATCCAGAATAGGAGCACTGGGTGTTCTTTGTGCTGGTATTGTAGTTCCCGTATGGTGCTTCCAACGTACACTGAATGGCATTTTTGACAATGCATCTTGTAGACACAGTTTTTGCTTCGCATTTGTTGTTTTGTGAGTAAGCATATTTGCAGTGAACATGTGGTTTGTTGTGTTTTCGGTTTCGGGCCTTGCCTTAGCGTTCTAGACCTTCTGAATAGCTGTCTGTCTGTCTTATTCGCACAATTCTAAAAGAACCCCGAACCGTCAGGAACGGACTATCCCCCTCTGGGACGTGTAAATCACACCCAGATTGGCTCGCGGGGATAGCGTGCGGAGCTGTTACACTTCTCTCGGTCAAGCCGCCCGGGGTATAGCTTGCAACTGGGGCCGTAACTAATCATTCAACAATGATGCAGATGGCTCTGGTGCCCTGCATCGATCGCGCAGAACTTGTCTTTAAAATATACCCATGTTCCAGTATCAGCGGTAATTTTCGATAATTAACGATGGGTAATGGAGAGTTAGAAATTGTCACTGCTGGTTTTACTTGATCGACTATTGAAATGCGTGAATGCGGTCGTCCAGCAATATTGAAATTTAAAATGACCGGTGGCGACCGAGAAATGAAGATGAAACTATATAATAATTAAACAAATTAATTATCTTTATTTTATTATATTACGTTATTAATATTAACTAATATATATCTTTCTAACTTAATTACAAAAAGGGATAAAAATATTTAACCAAAAAACAAAAAATAATTTAACTGGAAAGTATAGAATCGTCCTTTTTTATTTTAATTAACTAAAGAACTATATTACTCATAGTAATATTTGCATTTTATTTGATATTTTAATGCATTATAAATTATTTTGCTCACTTTTACGAAGTTCATAAATGCAACCAGCTTTATGCAAATTTTTCTTTGGATAATATTTATTCTTGTGTAAATTAAAATTATACTATAGATTATAATATACATATTGTTTAATGTATAGAATTCATAAGAATAACTCAACGATTTTTTTCTTTTGAATATAAACTCCATTTGTCTTTTATATTATATGTTTTGCTTTGTATGTATAATAACATATGTAGATAACATATTGATAAGTTCACTAAAATATTTTGGTATTTATATCGATTTATTTATCCGTGTTCTGAAAGTTATCGAGTACTCGTATTGGTATATTGACAAATTATATTTTTTAGACGTATTGCTTAAATCAGCAGTATAGTTTGGATAAATACGGGGTTTCCACATATCTATATATTAGAATCCTGCCTATGGCTGTCATCATTTGATTACTCAATCGGGTTAAATGTCAAAACTATAGTATATATTTTTCTTTATAGACATATATGTCTTTGTTAATTAATTTATATTTTCAAAACTTAAAATAAGCATTAATCTTGATTGCACCTCCCTATATATTTTTGTTCACCAGTTTATTAGTTTTTCATAATTACTTTAAAACATTTTAAAATATAAAAACATAAAATGCCTTAAACATATTTCAAAATTATACTTTTAATTGCAAAAACTAATAGAATTAAAAAATTCAATGCTTTTATGACTTGTCCGCGTGTTATTCGAATGTGATTCGAATGTGACCAAAATTAGTTAATTAGAAATACGACAATATATTCAAAGTCATAATATACACACACATAAGTAAATGATATCTTCATACCACTATAATTTATTTATAGAATATAAAAGCTGATTATTATAATTAAATGTATACTATCATATTTCTATTTTAGTCGTAATTTTTGATAATACGCATATCATAACTACTTATATATTGATCCTGTTAAAAAGTTCAGTAGTATGGATACAGTTGTAACCGAAAAGTCAACTGTAAGCGAAAAGTCACTTGTACTAAACTTAAAAGGAGATAACCATAATATCCTATCATATTAAGTGTAATAGAGTTTAATACTGTATTATTCTAATGTAATTAATCTGCAATATCTAAATGTAAAACAATATTATTTTTAAAAAATTACATGTGAATCTCATAATATACTTATATATTATATTAAAAAACTTAATAATATAGTGTGGTATTAATTAATAGACTCGTATAATGATATTTTTATATTGATTAAACGTATTTCATCGAAGAAATACTATTTGTTCGCTAGCGATTAATTTATTCTGTAACAATTTGTTATTCGCTAGCGATTAATTTATTCTAATAATTTATTATTCGCTGATAATCCGATGCGGTGTAGCAAATATTTCTTTGGATATCAATTTATTTATTGCAAGACAGTTGTTAAAAACTTTATCAAATTTCGATTATTCAATTTTATTTCAATCACGTTTTGTATTTCATAAAACTATTTAATTCAAAGACAATTTATTGAAGTCCTGACAAATTATCGTATTTCATGCATAAACGCATGTGTACCACTGACGTATTGCGTAAATTAGAGCATTATGCAATTCAAAGTTTGATAAAATAAATATAGGATTATAGATCAACCGAATGAAGCTTTTTTGTTACATACCACTGCTGACATCAAAACCTCTCAGGCGATGGAATCCGAACTCGAAATGAAGGCCTCTGACATCCGTGATCTCAAGTACGAATTGGACAGACTGAACCGGGAGGCCCGAGCTAGGAGTCGAGCCACCATTTTCTCCTCCTCGACTCGTAAAACTCGTGGCGACACCATCACCACGATCACAGGCTCCAATCGACGTCAACTCAAGTCAAGCAGTGGTGGACTGCAGCAACGGGGGGCGGCTGCAGTGGCGGGTTCCAATACCAAGTCTTCGGACTACTCGGAGGGATTGGTAGTGGGCCCAACAGCCAGCTTTAACAAGACGGAGGAAGGGTTGATGAGAAATACTGACAAGGGAGAGAAGAAGCGGAAGTCTGCTGACGACAATACGAGTACATCACTCGCCGAGTCTGTCACTCTCTCGGATGTTGAACTGACTTCAACTACTGGTGTGCCAATAGGGATCGACTGCTACATGTACTTGTAAACTTTATTTAGAATTCATTTACAAATTTGCTTTATTATAATTGCCTTTAATGCATTATTCGGTTGGCCAATGAACTATAAAATCATCGGAAACAATTTCTTTCTTTAAGCTTTAATTTTCTAATAACCTTTTAATATAAGCTTTCTTTCTTTAATAAGCTTTAAAGCTTATTTATTCCAAAGAAAACGCTTTCACTTTGACAGTGGCCACTGTTCATTTATGTTTCTCCTTTAAAAAAAATTTCCATAACATCACTATAATTATACATAACATAATGTTTACTTAAAAATGTTGTATTTAATATAAACTAAAATCAACACTCATCTCTATTTTATGTTGACTATTATTACATAAGTACATTTCTCTAGTATTTATATTACTCCATATATTATTTACCTACAACTATACAGATACAGTACATAGACAGCCTGATATTTTGTATATATGTATACTCGTATGTAGATATGTAGATATGTTCATAATACCTTTTTTGTATATTTATTTTATTTGTTTTTAGACAAATAAACTCTTTCTTTTGGTTTAGTTTTATACTTAAGTATACCTTTATGTACTTTCACAGAAATGTCATTTTTCTACTCTTATATATATATTTCTATATAGGAAATATCAACATATTCTTTTCCCTAAAACAATTATATCAGTATCTAGAAATATTTTATTTGGATTAGAAGACATTTTTCTATATGATGAGAAGCATAATATTAATAATATTTTTGTTCAAGTATATTGTGTGAACTCTGGTTTTAAATACACATGTGTATATTATTCGTCATATTTTATTGATCTGTTTATCTAGACCCATATATAACTGTTTTTATACATTCACTATATACATTTAAACAATTTAATATATTTCTTGCAGGTACAGTTTTATTTAAATATCGATGCTATGGAAATAAAGCATTAGTGTTAAGAAGCACAATCCATTGTTCTCCGTTATTTTTGGCTCTGACTCCTTTTTATTATTTAAATATATAATCTGGGATTACTAGAGATGTATTAGAATGTATTTATTGAAAACCTTTATCTTATTATATTTTTCTTAGTTTAAATATAGTATATATACATTATATCTACACAAACTAAAATTTGATAAATATACTAATACTATGTACATGCGCGCATGCTACAGATATTATGCAGATATCCAATATGACAATTCAATTCCCTAAAATACAAACTAGAAGTATTTCAAAATTAGATATTTAAATTATTTTGAAATGGACTACTAATATCTCCACTTCCTAGAGTAATCTCAGATTTATATCTTTATTTCTATAATGTATAAATGATGTATTTAGTATGCATATTTTATAATATTTCTGGGAAAATTAGATTTTATACATATATTAACTTCTTATATATGTAAACTTATTGGTTCAACATAGAAATTAAAAATGTCACTATACAAGTTTACTTAATATGATATAATTATAACTAGCTCTACATTTTTCATAAAGTAAATGTTGTTTTCAAAATAAACGTTTACTGAACTATGAAATTTACTAGCATTTTCGTTCAGCAATTGAAAATATCATATTTATACAGAAACAAATAGGGCCAACCGATAGGATTCGATAAAGTTCGGTTGGACTTTTGATTTCAGTTCTTGAAACGTCTATTCGATCCATAGTACGCTATTCTTTCAATAAATATATTAGTTTATGTATATACTGCCAATATAAGAACTTGGCTATAACAGTGTATTTCTAAACCGCGACTAAGATTATCTAGAAGTCTGATTATGTTTTATACATATTCGAAATTACTTGTATATTTGTTAACTGTTTTAATGAGTTATTAATAATCCAAATTTTTGTGAGAACAAAATATTGGTGCGTACTGCTTTACACTTCTAAGCAACATAAAAAATTGCAGCTTATTGAAGAAACAAATTTTATTAATAGATTCTAAAAACAATTTATTAGTACAGTAATGTGGAAAACCAGTATATACTCTTGTGTATATATTTCTTATATATGTTAACAATTCTGAATAATATATCTAATAAAATTAATTCCTTATCTATATGTTTTACCTTTAGCTATAATCCTAACAGAAAAACTTTTCGATAAAATTAAAGTATTTTCTCTGACGCCCCTATAACAGAACGCATCTTTCGAATAAACCTATAGCCCTAAACCACTCATTGACTTTAAAAGGAATTAGAGTTTACACTCAAATTTATGAGTGTATTTATAATATGGATACGTATGAATATAATATAGATATTTTATATTAACTACAAAATGTTTAAACAATTTTTTCGTTTGTAAATGTATTTTACGATATTTTATATTATATAAAAGTAATCAATACATCAATCAGAATGTAATTTCTAGAAATATAATCATGATTTAAAAAAGTACGTGTAACTAATGTTTAATAAAATGGTGCATTTTAGGGTATTCTCACATGCCACGACTGCTTTGTGTGCACAATAGTGACTATATAGCATTAAAAGTTATAACATTATATTTTAAGAACAAACATGAATAGTTCCATTTGTTCATTTAAAAATCGCTGGATAAATGCGGGCGAAGTGCTTTACTGCCTAGCTCTCCCCGTCCTCAACTGGATACAAATAAAATTAATGACGAAAGGTTGTATGAATTCATGAAGAATAATTAATAATATTTGGATTCTGAAAGATAGAATGACGATAAATTACTATGTTCTAAATCATAATAATTATGGGATGTTCCTTTAAAAATTGTTATTAAATATAATAGAAATCTTTCTAACATAATTAATTGTAAAGTTTCGTACGATAATTAAAAATAGCACTTTCATATTGAATCCAGCCTCAATAGTATTTAGGAGTTATACTCTTCCACTGAAATTACTCCCTATAAAAAATAATTAGTTTTTGCACACTTAACTTATACAAAAGAAAGAATAATTGACATGCAATAATGAGAATGTCCAATTAGGAGCAACCAAGAATTTCACAGCTTTTATGAAATGAAATAGGATACTCCTATAATATTGCAATCAGATAACTGTAAGTATTTGTATCAGACAACCGAATTTCAAAACTAAGTATCACGTCAAAAACATTATTTAAAACTTTAGTTATAACCAATATGGAACAAAACAAAACTAACAATACTTTTGTTGAGAAACCCCATCTTAATGTTAACCTCCTTTTGCTTTCAGTTTCGTTAGCCCTAGCAAGCAACATAATAGGAGGTTTAGGAAATCTTTGGTTCATTCTTGTTGTTACAAACACTAAAGCTCTAAACAAAAAGGTCGTCTATCGAATTTTACTCGGTGTCATTTTTCAGGACTTCATTGCTAACACCATTTTCTTTGTTTTCGAGGGAGCTCAGAATATCGTCTTTTTTACGACAGGGCGTCTTCTGTCGAAGGAGCTTTGCATTGTGTCCAGCCCAGCCCTTATAAGCTGCGTTTATGGGTCGATAATGGGGCAGTTCCTTGTTGCATTGAATCGGGTCTTCGCAGTTTACGCCCCAATCTTCTATCGGAACTATTTAACCACTCGACTCGTAACAATTTGCGTTCTCTTCCTCTGCTATCTCTTTCCAGTTATCTTTTTCTTTGGACTAACCACCTGGGAAATCACTTACAAAATTGATGAAACACTGGGAGATTGCACGTACAAATTTAAAGAAAACAATATAGTACAGGAAACTGTGAATGTTGTCTTCAACTATATTCCTATATTTGGTAGCATTGGCGCTTACATTGCCATTAGTTTGCGCATTGTCATTACGACCAAGTCACAGCGATCGGAGGTCCTAAAGCGAGCTCGCGGTAGTCTTAACATGTTCTTCTGCATGGTGATGTTTGGTGCTTCGTTCATGTCAATTCCAATTGGTAGATCTGTTGGCATCTTTGGCAAAGATTTGACACTGACTATGTGGTTCATCGTGTTCTCACGACTCAGCTTTGCACTAAATCCAGTAAGTATACGAAGAAATTATTCAATTTACAATAATACGAATTTTATGTCCCGAATTGTTACTAAATATCTTATGATCAAAGTGTTTAATATTTGAAGAAGTATTTCACATGTATTTTGTAATCTAAGTATTATGTAATTATATACCTACTGTGGATTATTAGGAATATAAGTGAACCATTTTTTGGTTGGAGAAATAATAAAGCGATAATAAATAAATAATAAATAAATAGCCTTACATTAAGTTTCTTGTTGTTACATCAGAGTTAGAATTCTCATTAAATATACATAAGACAGCTTATGCGTATTCACCATGTTAAAAAAGTTTGTCCTGGAAAAATTGTGCTATTTGTATAACATGTGGCATAATAGTAAATATGTATATATTATGTAGTACCTACAAAAAGCATAAGTGGGATAAATTCTATAAATGATACGCAGAGATATATGTATCAGCTTAATATTTAAAAGATTTGAACTATATTTTTAATTCTTAATAAAGCAAGTAAGAAAATAGTGTTTCAAAAGAATTAGAATAGGAATATTTTTACAATTTAAGGTCACTTTTATCAAATTCTTATTTTTAATATAATATAAGCATTTATAATCCATTTAAAGGTTATGTTGCATATTATTTTGAACATAATATCTATTATCTTTATCTTAAAATCACAATTAATCACACATATCTTGTCATTACGTTTCCAGATAATTTTGAATATTGGTACATTAGCCAATTTATGCTAATTTTGTTGTCAAAATTGGCCTAGTAATAATATTCAAAAACATCTGGAAACGTAATGACATTATATGTGTGTTTAATTTTGATTTTAAGATAAAGACAATAGATATAAGTTTAAAATCATATGCAACATCACTTTTAAAATTTTTATAAAACTAATATTATATTGAAAAAAAATATTTTTAGAAAATTAAGCTTAAATTGTAGAAATATTTATATTCTTTAATATGGAAATTTTTAAAATGCCACTGGGGTACAAACTAACCCTCCCAACACCGACAGACCTCCATTTAGGAACATTTTACACCATTATCTACAATTATAGTAGGGTTAATGTTGGTACTTCGTTCCTTGTAGTTGGAGGGTGCTAACGCCCGTACTAATAAATGTAAAAGTTTTGAATTGAATTGAATCGAATTGAATTTTATAATATTTGTATTAATCAACTGATAGACAGACTTGCGAGTTTCAATTATTTAGCTGAACATTTGATGTGTGAATGCAGGCGACTAGGTTAATGCTTGTTATTTGATACATTAATTTATTAATAGATCATCTATTCATAAATCTATAGTGTGACACCGAGGTCAAAAATTATTTTTTAAAGCTTTTTAAAACATATACAAAATAGCTTCATAATCTGTATAGACTCGAGTTTCTTAGTAGACATGAATAAACTTTCGTTATTCATGAAAAAGCTACACATTTGTATTCTGTAAAATATGTTTGTTATAATTTTTTTCAGATATTTTACATTACGTTTGATACTCAGCTTCGCAATGGAAGTTTTTCTTTTCTAAGAAAACAGATACTCCATCAAACTGAGCATTCATCGGCGGATACAAGTGGACACTATTAATCAATTTATAATTAGGTTTTCATACCTGTTAAGAACATTTTAGGTTTAATATGTATGGTTGTAGATAGAAGAAAAATAACAAACTAAATTGCACTATAACTATACTTGTATTAATAACAACAATGCAAAAGCGTACTTCACTTGATGTAATTAGTATTGCGTAAGTATTATAAATGCAAATGTTATAGAGAATCAATGTTCAGTTATTTGTTTTTAGTTCGTGCATTTTTAGTTCAGAAATTTACATTCTTAAAAGATTTACTTTCTGTCTCCTCCGTCTCCTCATATTATTCCCTCATATGATTCCTAAAAACAATTTTATACATTTTTAAACTGATATTAAACATACATAGCATAAATTATAACTACAATATGAAAGATTTCAAACATTTATATTCAGAAAATTTAATTATGTGGTTGATTTCAATTTCATTAAATGATACCAGTAGGTACTACATTTCAATAACAAAACATAATAATTCATTCAAAAACATTTGCAAACCAAATATTCATCAGATACTAACATTTCAATGTTTTGCGCAATAATTAGCATACATATCATTCAATATCTTTGTAGATTAATATATAAATATGTCTGTTAGCAAAGAATGTTTTTCTCAAAACGCTCTTTTTGTTTTGTTTTGTTTTGTTTTGTTGTATTTTATTTTATTTTATTTACATATACCATTTACTCAACAAAGGCTAAATATATTTTATAGGTTATATTTTATAATAGATAGATTATAGTTTATACACAGGTAGTTTATAGTTTAAAAGTTTATATTTATAGATGTTAGATATACTTTAAAAGTTTGAATTTTGTTCAAAACTTTCACAAAGACTTTAAAATATATAAAATGTTACGCTTAATTAAACAGGGCTATCATTTTAAAACAAAGTTAAAGGTTGTTAATAATTAGATTTCGAGGAGTCATGTTTCATATTAGCTATTGATTTTTTTAATTTAATTTAATTTACAAAAAATAAACCCATTTTGATGTTTTATTATATTTCATCGGAAAGATATAGTACTTACTATTCAATCACTAACATTTCATTTCAACTCGATGATTAATTATTATCAATAGTGAAAGCTAGCAAATTTATTTAACCATCTATTTAGGTATAAATTAGCACAATAAATAAATCAGTGTATGTGCGTGAGCTGTCTTAGGCTCGATCTTTATTCAGAAGTTTCAAAATTTTCTATTATAGTGAATTTCGGTATAATTCGAATCCTAATATTCTCAGGCATGACGTGACGGCGTAATAGTTTCAATTTCTGTCTTAGATTTGATTAAAAAATAAGTTTTTAAAATGCGTGTAAGTCTATAATATCACCAGGTGAATTGAATTCAGGATGTTGATGGAATATGATCGGCAGATAATAATCCACCTATTGATAATGGCATTTGCCGAGGGAACTATGTGACTCAATAATAAAAACAAAAATAATAAATAACTAATAATAATGGTAATAAGTGGTAAAATTGACAATTCTTAAAATGGATCCATTTAAAAAAAGTTAGCATAAGAAAATATTTTGTTAAATAATTTTATGTAATCATATTAATAACTTAGATCCATTTTAAAATACACTAGAAATATATAATGGTCAGTGGCAACGCCAGGATGAGTGGCTTGGGGAGGGGCCAGTCCCCCTGGCGATCTTCAGATCCTCTAAGCGCTTC
>JAYRBW010019574.1:0-12764 GCA_036023295.1 Invenusta paracnida
TAATTTTGTTTTTGTTATAGTTGTAAAGTACTTTTAGTTATTTTTGTAATATTTCTTTAAATTTTAGATATACAAAGGCATGATAATATCAGTATGTCCCTGGTTGTAAATGAATTTTCTTGTTGAAAATGTATTAAATAAATTTAAGATATAAATATAATTGATATGATGTATGTACATATATTATCATTTTACGAAAAAGTGTTAATAATTAATTTGTTTTGATTTATTTAACAACACACCTTAATGAATCATTTTAGTCGACATGTGTGATGTTTTGAAGTTAATAACTTATTAAACTAACTTAAACTTTATTAATTGGCGTGCATCACACACCTACACATAGTATAATATACTATATTTGACTTATATTCTTATTAGCACACTTTTAAACTGCGTTTTCATTTGTATTACGTTTTAAGAGTTTAAATGTTATTGCTTAAAATCTTATCTATCTATATTATTATGTATTATAGCAATATGTACACTTAATATTATATATAAATAGTATTAAAACATTATTGACTAATATTTCCTAGAAGGATTAAATTCACATCTATTAATCATGCTGGTCACGTCGTGCAACTGTTAATTTATGTGACATTCTATCTTATATGTATATTTTTCATATGTTACTATATAGTGTTATATTCATATATATAAGCTATCGCAAAAATCTGTCTTATCCTTGGTGTCTACTGCTATTCTAATGATATATGCCACAATTATTTATTGATTTTTAGTTGTCCTAAATTTCTCCAAACTTTTTATGCTTCTAAGTTTGTATATTATAGATAATGTAGGTTTTCATTCTTCAAAATTTTAAAACTTCTTAATTGTTGCTACACGTTTTATGTACATACATATGAATCATTAATTATTTATTGCTAGCATTCAGACATTCTAGATTTTTGCCATACATGTTAAGATATTTGTTTTAAATTGACCATTTATAATCTTATGAAACGTATTAGAAATATTGTGAATCCCTGTTAGTACGTCTGGATAGTAAAACAGACAGAAGTGTAATTATATTATCTAATATTTTGTAATAAATCTTTCGTCTTAGTAAATTAAGTCTGTAGCAACTATATCGATTTTATTATACAATTATTACGAAACTAAACAGCAAAATTAGTATACAGATTAATATTAAATTCTAATTTATGAATAAAAATATTTATATTTGAAAGATCTTTTTCTACTATTACAAAGTCTGCATTTAAACATTTAATTTTCATTATAATGAGAAACATGTTACATGTCTTTTTCTGGTGGTCGAAAATACTCTTCATATTAGAAATTAAACATCATTATAAAAAAATGAACCGTAACGTGGTCACCCCGGTTTTAAAGGTTTAAAGTATTTATTTAAAATTTGTTTTAACATATTTTATTAATTTTTGTATTAAATGTTGTGTTTACAAGATGATAAGTCTTAATGTAAACTGAACTGAAACAATATTTGTATCATTTTTTATTATTTTTAGTTAAAAGAAAAATGATTAATATTTTCCATATTTAAATTAATATTTTTACGGCTCATTCTTATACAAAACAAACAAACAATATATATATATATATTTATTTATTGATATAAGCAATGAAATAGCATATTAATAAAAATATTTTGTAGTACCAGAGCAGTTAGGTTATCGTTCTCAATTTGTTTTTAATTCTGGAAAGAATTGGGAGGATTTAGCGCTCAATCCACAGATATATCCGATAGCTCAAACGAACCATTTCTGGTTGCCATACTCTCGACTAGCACAGCTTCCAACCAGTAACGTAGGAATATGTTTTATTCAGGCCGAGTCGATGCTCGAACCCACTCGTAGGCCACTCGTCGACTATCTTATCCTTTCCGTGTTTAATTCAGATACACTTTTTGTGTGTTATTATGTGTGTTGATGTCAAAATTATATGAACTTTTTATAGCGGTTAGAAACATTTATAATCCCTGTTGTTTTCAACTTCAAAGTTTGATTTACTATTGTTTTATGCAAAAATTGATTCTATTCCATTTGAAATCAATATATTCTTCAATATTTGCCTGTATTATAGTTTATTTCCTTTCTCTCCAAATTAAGTTTACTTTCTAGAACCATTTCTTTCCTCTGACATCCTACATTTCCAGTCCGGAGATAAAATTTCTCTTGGAGAGAAGTTCGTGGCTGGAGGGTTGGCTGGGGCAACTGCACAAACAATCATCTATCCGATGGAGGTATTGTCACCTTACATACCCTTTAATAGTACATACATACTTATTTTAACTATATGTTGGTTAAGATTGATACTTAAAAAATCAATAGTAGGTTTGCTTAATAAAAAATGTTTCTTTTTAATTCTGTCATTGATTTTGTATAATTTTAGTTCTAATTTAGTTTTAAGTGATTAATCTAATTAATGTGAACAAATGCATAATGATATATTGTACATTCTTCGAAAAAACTGAACAAATCAATTTTTATAACCAGTTAGTATGTTTTAGATTAGTAAAATCCATTATCGGTGAATAAACTTTATGTATGAAATGAAGTATAACATATTGTTATATAAACCATAAATATGTTATTGAATTTCTCGCTCCCGCATACAAAATAACTGATTAAAACAAAGTGAGCTATTAAATATCTTTGATATAGACTTACAAAATCGCAATACTAAATTTTATGATTTCACTGGATTGCGTTAATTCTATTTTTCATTCATTGGCAGCATTTAAAATTATTTTCTATTTTATATCTATAATATATAATAGTATAATATAAAAAAGCGAAATTTGTGAATTTCCGATTATATTTTGCCTGCTAAAACCTATAATATACACACTATGGATTATTAATAAATATAAACCTAATTTTAAGGAATTAATGCTATAATTAATGGGACACGTATGAAAAGAGTAAATATAAATAGCAGTGTATGTATTTAGAATAACGTTAAGATACTTATTCATTAATTTTTTGATATGTGATGTTTTCTAATCTAAATATATTAAATGTTTGGTCTCATTTTACGGCTATTTAGCAGGAACTAACGGCTACTGTGAACCAAAGCTGTAATGATGAGGCTAATATGATATTATTTTTATATCATCTAATTTAGATTAATCAATGGCAAATGATTATATTTATTTTAGGTGTAACGTTTGTTTTCGCGTTTTTTTTGTGATTTGTTAAATATTAAATATAATAAACTTATAATGTTTTTAAGCATTACATTTCTACATACTGTATTTGATACTATAGTATTCATGCTTTGTAATGAAAAAATAGTATTAATTTATTGAAAGTAACAGTATTTCGAAAGAACATTATATCGATCTTAGACCAATTTACTTATATTATCGTTTGTCTTGAGAATTGCTCTAAATACTCTTATACACAAGTAGATATCTTCCATTTAGTTTATATGATCCATTTATTTATTTAACTAAAAATGAACATATTGATCTGAATAACCAAATACACTTCAGAAAAGGTAATGGGAATAAGTTCATTCTGCGGTGTTGCCATGAAAAGTAATAGTAGTAGAATCTGTGTTAGTTTTCTATAAAAACAAATGACATACATAACTGCGGTGGCTACGTCTGTAATATATTATCACTTTTTTAGTGTTTTCCTAGACAACATAGCATAATTTCAATTCAAAGTTCTCTCGCTTAACTCACCATAGTTTGGTATTCATCACTGCGTTCTACACAGTGTACCATAACATGCACGAGAACACATACATATATACTTTGAGGCAAACAGCATGCATGAGGACTACTACACAATACCAACAAAAAGAGAAATAGCATATTACATAGATATAGGCAGATCAAATGAAGAATATATTGGTAATTCGGCAACAAAGAAGGTCATATTTATCAAACACGCATTGTATAATGTAGAGCCGAAAAATACTTTTAATCTAAAGCACATTACAAAAACAAATAGCCAACTACTAAGTCGAAACAAAATGAGAAAAAAACATTCAACTTTGAACCGAGGGCATGGATACCCAAGTTTAGAATTTGATATGGTGGTCAGTCACGCTTGTGGTTGCTGTATATTGAACAGAATCAAATAAGTTAGTTTTTTTGCAATATCCAAGTCGTAAATATATATCTAAATAGAGTTTGATAGAAGAGCTCAGTACTATAACTATGGTATTAAACTTAAACTTCGATTATTATATAAAATTATGTTTATTGTACTAAGTCATACAAGTAGGTATCTAGAAGCAACAGAACAACACTGACTCATGAAATTATTTTTTTGGAATTTGGTTGACGGAATGTCTATTTTTAAAATATATTATATATTCATTAAGATTTTATATAAATATATATTCCTGTTTGCGTGGAATAAGTAAATATAAAATAGTAGAACTTATTTATTTAGAATATATTTGTTCAATAAGATAGTTTAAGTTGATTATAATAGAAGGAAAACGAAGAAAACAAATTTTTGCATTTTTTATACATTTGATACCATATATATATATATACTGTTTAAATGACTATATCTATTAATTTGTTTATATAATGTTTTTTGTTTCCTAATCAGACACTGTCTTATTTTAAATGTATTAAAAATGTAATTTTTAACTCACTTGAGTCATGTAGTATGTCATTAACTTCTCAAGTATATTCTATGAAAGTATGTCTGTGTAATTGAAAGTATATTAAAATTATGCATGTATCGAAAATTTCAGAATAAGCGCTTAACTAGAATTTGCATAAGAAACAATAAAACACCACTTGGCAAATGCGCCGATACCAAAAATGAGCTTTTTAATATATCGTTCTAGTTTGATTTATTAGTAGTCAAAATTAAGCCTATTCTCCTTATTATTAATGACTAGAAGTGTTAGCATCTCCCAGGTTAATCGCTGACGCCCTTGTTTTTGGCTTGACGGTGTTAAAGCATCGTTTAATTACTATTTCATGTTGGTTTAATTATTAAATACGTACAGTATTTGTTTTGTTTATCGCGTTATTTGAAATAATTATTAAATATACATTTGATGAAATTATTGATTTTGCCACTATGCCTTCTCGACTATTTAAATATAATTAGTAGATTAGCGGCTTCCCATTTAGTAGTTATAGAGTATATATGTTTGATACCCTTAATTTGTGCTCGTCTTACTCCATTATCTTAGATCTGGTCTGTTTTTAAATCGTATGTTAAGTCGTTTTCCAATCTACATGTTGCCAAGATATCTATGTTCGTGTAACCCCACGGCACACTTACAGGTTCTGAAGACCCGGATGTGTTTGCGGTCCACTGGCCAGTACTCCTCCCTATTTGACTGCTCCCGCAAGGTGTACCAGGAGGGAGGAATAGCTCTCTTCTACCGTGGTTACCTGTCCAACTTGCTTGGTATCTTGCCTTACGCAGGCATCGACCTGGCCCTCTATGAAACCTTTAAGACTACCTATCTGCAAGTGACTCTGCCCCCTGGAACTGTCATTGATGAACGGAGCCAGCCACCACTTCCCGTGTCGTTGTGTTCGGGTGCTCTGTCCTCCGTGTGTGGCCAAGTGGGGACTTATCCTCTGGCCCTGGTGAGAACTAAACTGCAAGCCAATATTAAGGTCAGTCCGTCCTGCATATCTTGTAAACTGTGCTTATAATGATTTGTTCACATCGAATGCTTCTATTTTAAAATAAGTATATTAATAAAACCTTTATTACTTTATGAATTAGAAGGTATATACATATTATATAGTTTCATATATAGTTATACACATATAAATATATATAGTTATTTTTAATATCAGTTATATGTTTCTTAATATATCTTTTATTTGTCTTAAAAATTATATAGGTAAATAAATTCATATTTGAATGCTACAATGCTACAATGCCACCTTTGAATACCATAATACCGCATTTGATTGCCATATCTCTGTTTGGTTTATTTAAATTAATATTTTATTTCAGTTCTGTTCTGTTGTGTTTCATTCACTGTGTGTCTACATTTTATTAGAAAACCTATGCAATGTGCATCAATGTCTTCTCTTTAACTCTTTTTCTGTGTGTGTTTGTGTACTACAGGGTGTAGACGGTAACATCTCGATGACCGGAATGTTTCGTCGGATTTTGGCAACAGAGGGGGTAGCGGGTTTGTACCGAGGAATCGGACCGAACATGGTCAAAGTGATTCCAGCCGTGAGCATCTCTTATGGCATCTTTGAGAAGATGAGAACCTTTTTGGGTATCAAGCAGTAAACACGCCACTTCATCTGAGATCTTAAATTGGCTTCGATTTAAGAAGGAACACGATAGATTCTGGTTAAAGTAACTACTTGGTTTATCTACCAACGTTAGATCTAAGGAGACCCTGTTTTTTTTTTGGTTTTCTTAATTTTTCATTTGTAAATAATCTTCTAGCTATATTATATTTCACAAATTGTCTTATAAGCCATATCTGATTCCTTATAATGAAATGGGACTATATATTACGCTCAACTAAGTCTGCCTACTAGCTACCTCTTATATTCTTTCCACTTTTATTTTTACTGTCTATTTAGGCCTTGTCAGCTTAATGTAAAATTAAGAAAATAATAATTAAGAAAATGTTCAATTTTCTGTGAATTTTGAAAAGAATTTGTTTCGTAGTTTTTTTTTTACTAAATTCCTTTCTATCGCATACTGCGACTATTTCGACTATTGTCATCGAACAGTATTTTAATGAAATATTTAACATTTAAGCAATGCGATGTGAAACAGAAAAATGTCATCTGTAGGTGTTCCTAAACTATCCTTCTTATGATGATAATGCTTATATAAATTAAGCTAAACATATATTCCTTTTAAATTTGTTCTTGTATATTTTTAAATATACATATATATTTAAACGGGTTTTGAAGGAGTGTTTTAGTGGTAAATAGTTCCAATTTCATTGGTCTAAAATGACACCTCTCACATTATATGCTACACATGTTATACAATGCTCACTCAACTTTTCTGCTTTGTCGGTACTTTTTTCTTCCCATAATCTGCTCAGCTATATTTTCCGTGTTTCTGCTTAAAGTTTTCCTCTTGTGCGCCCTTTTCTTCTACTTTCATTTTTGCAACTCATAACTCCTTTTTGTTTTCATTTATTTCTTTAAGAACTATGTGACTTGCAATGTTATGCAATCTTTCCTATATATATCAGTGGCATGGTGTCGTATTTTTTTAGAGTTTAGAGCTTTCTACGTTTTGTTATGTGTATGTCATAAACACAGATATGTATTTATATTCACTAGTCATGTCAAATTACATTTATAAAGTATTATTCGGAGAGATTGTTAAAACATCGTAATTTCTTAATATTTTCCTTTGGCCTTCTTTTGCTGTTGTCCTTCATTATGTATAATAAATGAGATATTTTCGCTTATTTTCAATGTTTCACATTCAGTGACTGTCTAGTCTGTTTTTCGACATTTGAAGCATATTGTTTAACTTCTATTATGTTATCCTTTATACTGATGTAATCTTTTCGTATACAACGAAAATTAATTATTCCACAGTATTATGTTTATTTTCAATATTTGATCATTTATTTGGCTATATACACACTATATTATATACACTAGACACATATTATATATGCGTATTTATTTCTCTCTTACTATAGTACACTATAATCTATATTATAGAATAGATTTTTGCATACCTATATTATATTATTCTTGTAGTTGTAACACTTGATTTAATTTTTTCCTAACTGATTTTTATCAAATTTTACACTTTTACTATTTTATTATATATATTAATTGTTGCCTCCAATTTTCTGTTCTGTTTATTTTAGTATTTTCTGCAATTTAATGTATTAAGACAGCATATTATATATTTTTACTGATGCGATATGGAACCTATTTTTACCATTGATATTATTACCCAAGTATGTGTATTTACCTTATTGTATATCATATAATTTTCTTTATGATCCTTCCTCAGACCTTTAATTAGAATGTGATAACATTATATTGAATATAATATGTTGCCATTTACAATATAAAATATATTTAATGCAGAAGCATTTATATTTAAATGCTTCGATTGCATTATTTTACATGTCATTATCTTGTACTAGTTTGATTTCAATTGTTATAATAATTATTTTATGCAGCTATATATAAACAATTTAATTAATGAATAATTGAATCTAATATTTAATACGCCATTAACTATATGCAGTTTCTAAAGCAATATGGTGACTCCGATAACTTTTAAATCTACTCAATGAATTCGAAATAGCACTTATTAGGTATTTACGAATTCCCAGAAAAGCAAGACTTTCACCTCAGTAAAATTTATTGACATCCTCCAAAATATTGATATCACATATCCGACACTATACTTCGAAGCAGCAGATCAAACAGAGAATTTGTCCCTCTTGGCACTCAACAAATAAGTTCAAAGTAGAAAATCCATATAGGAAAAGACATTTATCACTCACCAGTCTGAAAGGTGAAACAAACCATAATTATTATAATTGAGCCCTTGAATTTAGCTATTTCAAAAATCAAATTTATCGCCAATGACTTAAAAGAAAGTCGATATAAGCACTAATGAATAAACGAAAGAAATACATTTCAGGAAATCCTTGAAGTGTATTCAAGTAACTAACTAAAGTTGACCACTTGTTTTTAAACATTTCAGAATTATTGTGCCAATTATTATTGGCTCAATTGGTCGATCCATCTAATGCTAAGCAACTTAGAAACCTAATAGTGTAGATGTCATTCTGGCATTAAATACATGTATATGTGGGTAAATTGCTAACAATAGTTTGACGATTGGTTATGGTAGATATTAATTTATTGTTATTAAATAACTTATTTCATATTTTTTTGTCGCTCCAAATGTTTACTATACCTATATCCCTTAAAATAGAAATTAGCCTCATAAATTCATTACAATTTACAATATTGACAAATATCTGAGGTTAATTTATGTTTTAAATGTTAGGAGACACTTAAAGCAACAAATTCAATTGATGTATGTTAACTAAAATTACAAATCAAACTTTTATTTTCTCAGGAAAACTAGATAAAATTAATAAAAATTTTCATATTTTCTAAAATAATATGAAAAACCAGAACAAATTATTAAAAAAATCTCAATATTCCATCATATGGCTTGGGACTTTTTAGAGGTTTTAGTTAACTGGAACCTCAGTTACCCATAGAATAAAGAATAGAATAGTGGTTTCACGCGCAATGCTCGTTGAGCGGAATGGTGAAGCCAAATATGAGTCATCCCATGAGATAATCAATAAATCTACTCGACGTGAGAGCTTTCAACTCGTGAATATAACATTAAGATAACATACATATACAGTTATAATTTCAATGTGGTGTCAGCATACTAATCATGGTTAAGCATTGCAAGTGAGGTACATGCAAATCTGATTGTCGCTTCTCAGATAATATTTCTTTTTACCCATTCCCAAGACCCTGTAAAGATTTCAAATTATTACAAAAAGATAACAAGCTCAAAATATACCATGACATTAAAACTTGCAAAAAATGTTCAATTACTCAAACTTGGCTAAACGAGTGCAGTTTTAAATGTTTTACTATGCACAATGTTCTACGTTCCTTGTACTATAATACGCAGTAAGCATTTCACTGATGAGGAACCTACAAAGAAAAACCTACAACCATTAAAAGATGGCTCTCTTCCAACTAATTAATTAGTTGGATCCATTTTATTAATTTATATTTTTCGAATTATTAATGTTTATATTTTTCCTTTATGTTACTTCTTCTCGAAAGCCCCCGTCGAACACTTTTCTAGCAACGGTCAAGAAATAGTAGCGACACCGCCTTTAAATGACGTATCTACGATGACAAATATTTTGCTTTCTTCAATGGAGCCATCAACATCTACTGCAACGTTTTTGGGAATGCCTCTCTAAAGTGCCGCTTAGAAGGTCAACGTCAGAATTACAGGAAGAAATTTAAGATTCTTCATCAAAAGGTTAGACACCAGAATCACACTATACAGTCGATAAAAAAACCTGTTATTTGATGTCCGATCAAAAAAGCTCAACAAGCTTACAAACACACTTTGAACGTGCATGTTTTCCGATGTGAAACTATAAGTTTATTTATGAACGATTCGAAGTTAAAAACAATAAACGCAGAAATAATCAGCAGCACTACTCGGTTGAGATTAAACGTTTCTCTAAAACACTACTACTTATCACCGAAAGCCTATTAGTATTTGCACGGCGCTACCTCAGCCTACCACACAAATCGACGATTAGGAGGTAGACCAGATGCAATGGCGCTCCAGGATGGACAAATAAAAATTTCTCTGTACTCCAACAATACCCAAAAAATCAAATTGTGTCGTTGTTATGGATGCAATGCATATAAGAAACGTCGTGTCAATGGTCACCTGAATTTAAATGCTTCTTCGGCTACGATTCAAGATCAGTTTGCGATTATGTACAATGATGACGTCGAACTCACCCTAGAGGCGTTATTCTTCATGGCCGTCGGAATCATAGAGCCATGGCGTATTCCACTTGGATATATTTTTTTTACTAATGGCGGTCTTTCCTCTAAACAGCAATCTAATATGGTTAAGGATTCCCTGGTAAAACTTGAGAATTATGGCGTTCGAGCGCGCGCGTTAGTATTTGATGGCATATCGGAACATCGAGTGTTTTGGAAGCATCTCTTCCTGATACACCAAATTTTCCACACCCTTCAATTCCTTCCGCCAAAGTACATGTCGTATTAGATAACTCCCATATAATATAGTTAGCACGTAATTCCTTGTCAAGAGTGCAATGATTGATAAGGATGACAATATTCTTCAATAAAAATACATCGAACAGCTTTATCATCTCCAAAAGGAACAAGGCTTGCGACCAGCAAATCGCTTAACTACAGCTCATATAAAATAAGAATTGTTCTGAGGAAAAATGAAGGTTATGTTAGCTGTGTAGGTACTTAGAACATCAGTTGACGACGCGCTACTTTTATTGAAAAAGGAACCAGACTTAGTAGGAGTACTGACGACTATATACTTCATTCGATACACAGATATGATATTCGACATCCTTAACTCTCGGTCAGGATTTGCAAAGAGGGGGAAGCGTTGTACTTTATTGAAAAAGTTAGATGAGATTGAAGCATTATTTTCTGCAACGGAAGAATATTTACGAGGTCTAATTAGGAATCTTAAACAGTCACTTTTACTAAAAGTCGATTGTGCACTTTTGTAGTTGAATTTATAACTACAATGAGATCAACAGTGAACTTGCCCGTGAACTGTTTTCAGAATTTTAAAGACTGAGATCTGCTTTATCGGTTAAGTCAAGACCACAGACTTCTATATTTAAATAGAAGTCTGTGGTCAAGACCAAAGATACTAAAGAATCATTCTTTAGTATCTTTGGTCAAGACACACTTGAGCATTTTTTTGGCGATCTGCACCGAAGAAGTTCATGGTGCCAGAATTCAACTGCACTTTATTTGGTGAGAAGTACCTAATCGATTCGTAATGAGTAGCAGTTTGGCATCGACTCTGAAGTTGGAGAGGGTATAACTGGAGCAAAGAATATAGAGCAAGTGGTTCTATATTCTTTGAACTGGAGGCAATATCCGAACAATGCAGGACTGAGTTTTAAAAAATGCTCTCTATTTTGTTTCTAAGTAGTTGGGTAGCTCGAAGTCTCCTGAAGCGATTAAAGTGCGACATTTGAAAGACTTCACTGACATTTGCAATACAATCGGACACAAACTCTGCTCAACTTATAACCAATATTAAACAACGACGAGGATTTATGTATGCCTCAAACAGTGTTTATCGCGTTATTTTTCTAACCGATCAGTTGACAAGCAACTACTCGTTTCGGAAAATCTCCTGGAGGGGCTCTTTCTTTTCAATGCTTGATTGTGATGTCTCGTCGGTCATATTGAGGGATCCACAAGTGTTTCCAGATTTCAACGAGCACGCCATGGAATGCAGTCCACTTATCATGCATGTGCCATCGCTCATATCTTGTTACTTAAAGCAAGACTATGATTGCTGGGAAAGGTTCACATCTTCGGTAAAGGGCGCTGCCACATTCAGACGGAATCAGAAAACTCGTTTATTAATAGTTCAAAGTATTTAATACTGTAGTTTTTCTAGTTTGACTTTTCGAAGCACGGACAACCTTGTATGCCTATATGCTATGCTATGTATACAACATGTTAATTGCTTTGTTAATGTATATATTTGTACATTCATTTGTGTTAAAATAATATATTATGTACATATTAATTTATATTCGTTTTGAGCATCACTCCTTGTGATGCAGCTTCTAATAAAACACAGCTTTTCTTAAATTGCGTCAATTTTTTAATTAGAAAATCTATTCTATAAATATTTAACAAGATATTATTTTCTATTAGGTAGTTTTTTTCACTGTTTTATTTTTATTTTTTCAATTTCTTCGCTATAGAAGTCAATTTAGAAGCAAAAAACTTGTAATAAATATAAAATGTATTTCACTAAGCTGTAAACGATATGTAACAGGATAAATTTACAATAATCAATTAAACGCATTTACATTAGGTTTTTCCATCGAGATATTGAATATTAATAAAATAATCAATGGATGGCTATTTAGCAATTTTATCTAAAAGTTGTATGTTGTATGTTGTATGTGACAAACGACATTCATATCTTGTGAGTTACCACATTTACAGTATGTTCCATAAGTCCCTGTCACATAGAAATTTAACGATAAAATAACAAAAATATTATTCAAAT
>JAYRBW010019585.1:0-12763 GCA_036023295.1 Invenusta paracnida
CTAAGACCGAAGTTTTATGTGCTTGAGAACATAGATAAGAAAATAAAAAGTTTTATCTCTCTTCTTATCTAAAAAACAAAAACTAAGGAAATTCTTAAGACTAAGACTTTCGATGAGGTAAATTCCATTTTTTTAGCCAGAGTTTTAGAAAAGTCTAAAGACATTTCTTATGCTTTTTCTTGAAATTCAACAGTTAAAACCAAGAAAATTCTTAACAAAATGAGAGGTCAATTCTTCTTCTAAAGCGTTTCTTAACAAAATAGATAAGACTAAGAATTTTCTTAAGAATGAAAGTTGACCTCACCCATTATATCCATTGAGTTTATGCTTCCTTTTTACTTATAATACTATACTTTAATAATTGTCCAGCATAATTTATGGTATTAATAATAATGATTGTAATCTGTGCTTTATTATTTTACTTTTAAAGCAGAAATTAAAATTTCATATAATGTACTTTTATATTAATACATATAAATTATATGTGTGTGTATTTTTAAAAGTAAAATGTACACAGCTAGAAATAATTTGTTGTACGTACCTTCATGTTTCTTACTTTTGTATTTGTGATTTTTTTATTTAATTTATATTTTTCATGTTGTATATACTGATTACTATATTACTACTATTCTACTAAGAATTATCAAATGTTGTAAATTAGAATAAAAATGGTGTAGTTAATTCTGTCCAGCCCTGTATATATTTTAAAGATGTCTTTTAAATATTTCAGTTATGAGAAGAATGTCAGAACTTTCCAAAAATCTCCAAGATGTCTTAACAAAAATTGATGCAGCATGCCAACAGGTGTTTATTTTATAACATTTGATTTAGTAACAAAGTCATCATTAATCTCATTCCCCAATAATTCATTCTTATTTGATAATATGAAAGTTTTGTTAAAATCAGTTGTTTATAAATATTCAATTCAATAATCAAGCTTTATTAATATCAAATTTTTATATTTTATTTAAATTTGTTCAATAAATTTGGTAGTGGCTATTATAATGAAACTTTCTGTCTAATAAGATAAATCAATTCTATTACAATGGAACTTCCTGCTTATTTTATATACCTACAAATATACAACATACAAATTATATTTCAATAATTAAAGTCATTATACTTTTTATATATTACCTAATATTTACAAAATTAAAATGTATTGTCTGTATTGCAATTAAACATAAAATATGAACATCAAAAAGGGAAAAAATTAACTTATAATAAGAACTTAGTTAAATGACACCATTATTTTATATTATAATTCCTTTTTTATGGCTAAATGCCATTTGAACTTTATTTTCAATGTACAATTTTAATTTTATTAAAAGTGCTGTAAAAAGCTATACTTAAAAAGATTGTAACTGTTAGGACTATGGAGCTCTGTTGTAATAGAATGTGTTGGCCGGAAATTCTGTTGTAATAGCCTCTACCAATAAAAGACAACAGTTAATGATGATAGGGCCAAACCACCCTTATGTAAGATATTTTCTGTCATTTTAATTATCCTAGGAATAAGAGAAAACCTTCAATAAGTACGAGAAAACATGACAATAAAAAATGGATAGTGTCATAACCACTGTTACTTTTAATACATTTTTGTCATACATTTAATTTCATATTTAGTATCATTATATTGGTACTAAACTATATTTCTAGTGTTTATTAACCTTTAAATAACATTATTGTTTATTCCTATTGTACTATTATTGTGCTGATAATATATAAATTCTCTTGATATAGTTTGTTGACATTTTTAAGCATTTAATAACAGCAGCTGTTTAAATATATATGTAATCTTTATTTGATTTGATTATTTGTACATTTTGTAAACACATGTGTAATGTCCAATAAATATTTTTTTAATAATAATTGTAGGCTTGTGGCAAATTAAGATGAAGTTTGCTTTTTAATTTTAAACTTAATCAAGAAACATAAATTTATTTTTATTCAAGTAAAATGAAACATTATATTTAAAGAGTTTGGTTTATGTACATTTTATCAACACATGATCATATATATGTATTATGTTACAAAATGGGCACACATGCAAAATATCCTATTAACACTTCAAGAATTTATTTTTTACCTAACTGTGGACAACATGAATTTAGTGTAGTTAATTTGTAGGTACATTTTAACCACTGAACTATCTAACCACATCTACTATCTGTATGTTTAATACATAAAAGGCAATATAATATTTATACTTTCTATCTTAAAACCAATTAATAAGACAATGAGAAAGACCGATGAATTTCAGGGCCTAAATGATATCATTAACATGCAGATAAACATTATATCGGTAATATAAAAAATGGCAATCATAGCGTATTGATAATAATTAAATGTCATACGACTGAACATCGCAAAATTACTCTTAAGTCATACAAATTAACATTAATCAGTGCCACAGTTTAACTTTTTTCGTGGGACACTATTACGGCACACCCTCAAAATGTGATACTTTTTATACAAAACCGATTTTTACAAAGTTAAATCGACATAATACACACTTAAATATTCCTAAATGGCTACATAGATTAAGCAAACAATATTCAAAACCAGATATTGCAATGATAAAAAGAAAATTTTGCACAGGATGAATAATAAAAATATAATTCAAAATTGTCATCTTCAAATCACATAAACTTCCCACCACATGAGATCTATTGAAACCATTTTTTATCGCAATGATCTGTCACCATTTAATCAGTTTGAAATACAGATGTATTTAGTAGTATATATCATGCTGCAAGCAGAATAATTTGTCATTTATACTACTATAATAAATCACGGAAAATATTACAATACTAAATCAAGAATTTATCGACGCCTTTAGTCTCAAATTAATCAATGTCAATACTAAATTTAGATTATTGCTAATAAAACCGGCAAGGCATTTCGGGGGAACACATCTATAATTTATCCAATTTTGCACGATATACATGATTTAATTGACATTCAAATTTACAAAGCGTTTTATATTGAGGCTAGTTTTAAACAGCATAGTGTGATTGAAAGATACATACTTTAATTTAATTGTGACGTTAATTGTATAACATTTTATTTAATTATGGAAATGAAATATTATTATACTTTTGTATTATCCTACTTTTTCAGGTTTCTCAGTTTCGGTCAAAGAAGCCTCGTTTAGTTGCTGTATCAAAGACCAAACCAGTTGAGGCAATTCAAGAAGCATATAATGCTGGACAACGCGTTTTTGGAGAAAATTATGTAAATATATTTTACTACTTATATGTACTACTCAGAAGATGTTTTAAATTTTATTAACTTTTGTTATTCAAAATTCGTTGTTTGGCGCTGATTAAGTTTCTCTTTTTTGTAGATTCAAGAACTAGAAGAAAAGGGGAAATCAGCATTGGTATTAAGGTTTTCGTTTAATGAATATTACAAATATATAAACTGTACTTCTTTTTATATAGTTAACATTTTGTATTTTTCATTTTCCTAATTAGCTTATTGAATCTTGTCCGGATATCAAGTGGCATTTTATTGGACGACTGCAGAGCAACAAAGTAAAGCGTTTGTTAAGTAAGCTGTTGTTTTATTTTGAAAGAAATATGAATGTGCATTTATTTTATCAGGTAGGCATACGTATAAAGAAATAAATACGTTACACAGAAATTCTATTCATTCTAAGGATTCTATTTTTATTAAAAAATGTTAGGACCTCATAATACCTTGTTAAATTTTTGTTAAATTTTTGTCTAAAGTGTAGTTTTCTAAAATATATATTTCCATATTAATATAAATTACTTAGTAAGAAGAAATAGATAGAAATTAATGGTGTTGAATCACAGCGAATAAAACCAATGCACGCACCTAAGTGCATCGTATTGTATATCGTAATATATATTTATAATTTAATCTATACAGTAATATCAAATCAATTTCATTTCATTGATATAGGTGTATTTATTGATAAAATCAGACCATACGATTGTCTTAACAGTACTTCGTGACCCTCTTTGGTTCATCAAATTATTTCAGTGGTGGATAAACTGGATGTGATTGAGACCATCGCTTCCGAGAAATTAGCCAAGGAAGTCAATACTCAGTTTGAAAAATTGAACTCTAAAACGGGCCCATTAAAGGTCATGCTTCAAGTCAACACAAGTCAAGAGGAGCGTAAGTCAACTGAACATTATTTTTTTATTGGTTTTCCTCTTTGCTAACATTACACATTTTCATAAATAAGTTATATTTTAGCTAGATTTTTAGCATGTCTGTTACATTTAATTGTTTTATGTTTCAGAGGGGTGAATATAGTAGCTATCCGTAAATTAGCTTCTACTTAATTTACAGTATTTTTTAGATATGACATGTGTGGTTTGAGCAAAATAAGAATACCTTTGTCTTTTATTGTCCTGTAAATAATGCTTGTAATTGTAGTATAACTGTAAGTTGTAGTTGCCACTTATCAACTAAATTACGAAAATATTTTGGAATTTTAACAAGTTTGCTGTATTGTTTACCCATTTATTGTTTTATTTTAAAATATTACTCATATTAAAAGATATCTACTAATTAATAGTAGTATGTTATTTTTATTATCAATAAATTTATATTTTTCATTTTGTTGGTTATTTTTATCTACTATTGTTTATTACAAATAAGTGTATATTTGAATATATATAATTCATTCTCTGACTTTTGTGGGTGCCCAGAAAAGGGTGGATGCGAGCCCCAAGTGGCGCCCTCTCTTGCACGCTACATCACCACGGAGTGCCCGGCTCTGGAATTGATTGGAGTAATGACAATTGGAGCCTTCATACCAGTCCCTGAGGGCGAGGTTAATCCAGACTTTGAGGTGGGTGTTTTATTCTTAAATTAGTCATATATAAAGGAATGGGAGATTATGTTTAATTGTCGCAAAATTCTGTGTATTTTGTTTCTTGAGAAATTTTAAATTGCAATTTAGCATGACAGAAATTAACTAATGTGAGAATGTGTCTTGTTATTTTATATTTTTGTGTCACTTCTAACTATAATTATGGAAAACCTTATGGTATTATTAATTGTAAGGTTATAATAGGATTATGCTATTATTAACTAATACCATCTTTTTAGACTTTATATTAATCGATGATGCGACTAAAACAGTATGTCCGTATGTTATGTTTTGTAAAACTCAAATCAATTTTGATTGTGGTTAATTCCTTGTGTAATATGATTTTTTTAAAAGATAACTAGTTCTTTTTTGTCATAGAATATCTGAATTTTTACGCTCTGTATATTTTTTAAATATTAATCTTCTTATTATTGAGCAGAGTTGTTTATATATATGTTTGTTAAATAAAATGTTTCAATAATTGACAATTTTCAATATGTATTTATTATTTATGTAATCCACTATTCAAGCTCGCAAATTATGCCTTGTTTCTCAAATGTATTTAGCATTTAGATTATTTTATTTATAGAACATCTTTTTCGTACACGTTTCCATATTCAAAAAATGTTATATAATATTTTACGATTGATTACATTAATTATTTAATTTCTCATATACATATAATTTAAACGTAAAGGAAGTTTAATAAGTATTCAAAATTTATATTTTTAAACAGTTAATATTTCCATACTAATATGGCATATTTCGATATACTACTTTCTATTTTGTGAGTAGACGCTTCTGATATGTCGGAAATCTATCTGCAAAGAGTTAGAATGGCCCAATGCACAATTGGAAGTTAGCATGGGAATGTCAGGCGATTTTGAACAAGCTGTAAGTTCTATTGGGGATTATTTGTTGTCTTGTTTATTACTATTTTGTTTTTATATAGTGGTATTGATTTCATAACCTAATATACGTATACTAAAATACTTTACAACTTTATGTAAGTTTTTACCCAGATATTTGGATAAAATTGCTGTTTTTATTGAAGTGGTTTCCTTGCAATGACGTTGTAATTTGTATTGCTCGTCCTTTTATTTTACACTTAAAATAACGAAGAAGATTATTATTTCCTAAAAACGACAAGTGTACCCATTTATTGATAATCAATAATTATGATTTTTCAGGAGAATATAATTATATTAGATTGCACTCTTATTTTATTTTACGTTTAAAATACAAAACTCACTCTGACTAAATTAGTTGTAACGTTGAAAGTCTATGCATATTTAGAAATTAATATTTTCTACTAAATTATTTGAAATATTTTATATCAGTGCGTGAACATATTTATTGTTAAGATAATCTTCTTTGAGATCGTCTCCTTCCATACTGAGTTTTTAGGATGATATCGTCTGCAAAATGAGAATGGTATTCTCAATTCGCCCTAAATTCAATATCGTTTTCTTTCAAATATGTAATTCTTGGTATTTACTAAATGGTTGTTTATGTGCATATTTTTTAAAATACATTATACGTAAATACATATATATCTACATTGATATTGTTGACGTATCCCAGCGAATAGATTTCAATGCTATGTAACATTGAGATTACAGAATACGGTAATGATAAACTGAAAAAATAGATAGAAACTAGTGGTAGAATATGCGGGAAATTATAATTTTTTTAATTTATTTTCTCAATAATAACTGAATAAATCAATAATTTCTTGGAAATAGATTGTAACTTAGAAGCACACTTCTTCTAACAGTGTTTCCATTTTTAATATATATCGTTTTAGGGAAGTTACTCATCTGGTCATTATTTTTGGCTCGGTTGATACAAATAGTATGATTATTTATTATATATGTTTTTTCCTTAGATCCGAATGGGAAGCACTAATGTACGTATTGGCAGCACAATATTCGGATCAAGAAACTATTCGGCAGATGCCACTACCTCTGCGAATGCAGTAGGAGATAATGTTGCTAAGTGATAATGCTCTGTAACCTAATCAGTAGAAGTTTGAAAGTATTTTCTGATTTTAAAATTTTGTAATGCATTATAATTTCTTTGAATTGCTATTACATTTTGTGTCTAACTTTATTTTATTTATGAATATGTGATGATATAGATATATTTTGTATAATATTATTTGTAAATACATTTAGATTTTTTATGCATAATATTGTGATGTTTGTACAATAAATTGTTATATAAATTTTATTTTCATGTTTTTATTCTTTTTTATAAATATTCTTTTAAAAATTAAAACATTTAGTTCCGACATATAGAAAAATGTGATATGTGTATTATTGGATGCTACTTGTACTTTGTAAGGGCTATTGAAATCAATGAATCAATCGACAAGTATGTATCTTATTTAAAAATCTCAACTAAATGGGTTAATAGTGTATGCAGATTTATTCGGGTTAAATATTCCAATATATGTTACTTTGTAAGTGAATGTTTCATGTTTTCAATAATACTCTTCCATAAACATTTATAAATAAGTTAAAAAATGTTTCTGCATTATTAATGTTTGTTTTAAAAGTAATTATAGAGCAATGGTTCAATTATGTTTCATGATGCATTGTGAGCGAAAGTGTATTTTTACAACATTTGTAATAATATAATACAACTTGTAATGAAACTGTCCGGGACTACTTTAAGGGGATTAACAAATCACTTAAGATTTATCACCGAATCGTCATCACTATAGTCAAACGAATTATATAGTATAGTTATGCAAGACTTCTAACAATAGAGCATATTATTAAAATGAATAATATTAATAACTAATTCATTGCAGTTATAAAAGAAATTATTTTGTAATATTTATTATATCACCGAATCGTTCAATATAAATGATTGCATTACTTCATTTGTTGCATCCCATTATACGCTGAAATCAATGAAATAACACGCAGTTAATTTTGAATTGAGCAAAATAGCATCTATCGCAGCTGTCAATAATTTTTTTATATTATTGGTAATTTTATCAATTTTCTATGTTAAACGGTCCCATCAAATAAAATGTTTAGAATCAAATTATATGATATATAAAGCATTAAACTAGAAGGTAGGTATATTTTATCAGTAACCGCATGTTGTAAATCTCATTGATTTTCGGATATATAATTATATATACATTATTAAACTGATGAGTATAATAAAAGAGTGTTGTCTGGAAATACTTTTCATTAAATGAAAATAAATAACATATATAAATTCCTCAAAAATAAATTAATGTTGTGAAATTATACGGTATAAACAAACGACTCTGATTTGTTAAAAGTGCATATATATATAAATTAAGATCGATTTCTATATCACGTGTTCTATTGAAGAGCCCTTATACACACAAACTGACAATTATTTTAATGTAAAAAATAAATAACCGAAGAACTGTACTTTTGTTTGGACAAAAATGTTAATGCTTCCTTTCTTTTCATTATTTTTCTAAGATTTGACATGGACACAGTATTATGATCAAATAAGCATTTTTACCTAAAATACTTAATATTTTTGTTCATGTTAAATTGAAACAGTTCAGCTGTATGACAAAATCAATAATTAGCATCGGTTTATAGTGGACTCTATAATAGTGAAAATGAACAAATAAATTATTAAGTTTGAAGTGGATGAGGATAAAGATAATAATATGAATTTTGTCAACTTACTGGAAAAATATCCAGTACATTAAATCATCCAAAAAATGTTGACTCAACCAATTTACATGTTCAGGTGTAAATATGTACATTTTATAAACTGGATTATTGCAATTCTTAAAAATAAATAAAAACTATTATAAAGACAGAGTTTATGTATTAGATTAGAATATAGTATATCAGGGAATACTTTAAGTTGTCCTTGTAGTATATTTATACCTGTCGTTCTTTAAAAATGTCACCTAAATTAATGAATTCGCCTAAAAATTTAGATGCGAATCGCTACAATTATTTAGAAAATGCTATTTTTATTTATATTAATTGAAAAAAATTAGTTTTATTAACTCAGGCGATGATGCAAAAGTTAACACAAACGCTTTTGCTATAGCATTTACTTTTACGGTAGCTTTTGCTACAAAAGATGACTATACTTCAATTTTTATTCATACTATCCGGAGCTTATGATTTTAGATTTTTCTTAATATACTCTTTATTCATATACCTACATATATCAGCTAATATGTATCTATACATAAATGGATTATATAATAAGAAACGAATTATATTCTTGTTAAAAAAAATATGCTTAAGATAATTTTAGAGATCTAATTATTAGTTTCTATTTCATTTAATTTATGTTATTGTTTCCGAAAGTAAGTCAAGTAACAAAAACCATATATATGTATATAATATTCAAATATATATTATAGCAGAAGACAATTATAACATAAACAGGATTTCGTCAGCAAAAGATATTTTATTAAGGTTCTCAGAATTACAAACCGTCTGTTTGCAAATCATAACCACTGGCAATTTACTGGACCACCGCAGGACAGGACAAATTCTGAGAGTTAAAGCTCTCCTTACATAGATCATGCCTGGCCTGCAATCCAGACATTCGACAATGTCAGTCATTTCCACTAGAGTTAACATGTATTTCCACACCAAAAGGAATAACAGACCTATATAGTTATGTAACACAAAATAAATATCTATACTCAAAGTTTTACGAAGTATACATAGAAAACACTTAGACAAAGAAACGAAAAATATAAAACAGAACTTTCAACATATACGCTTGAAAGGTTTATGTGAGTAAGCTGTGTATATACCTCAAAATGACAGTGTCGGTGATTACATTATGATATATGATTCGTTCGCCGCCGAATTGTCTATAATTGGCCGACAACGCAATATAGAGTTTGTGTACAGCTAAATGTATATGCAGCGTGGGCACATAGTTGAGTGTGATTTAAAATGATATACCTATATATGGATTTACAAAATTTGCAGTTTACAAAATGGCACAAAGGCAAGGTTTATACCTCTCCATAGCTCATTGTCAGTTACTGAATGTGGGGTTGATGACACAGGCCAATTTAATGTTTGTTGGGATTTAATATGTTATATGCGTATTAGTATCAGAGGCCATACAAGCTGAAATATAACTCCCGTCACTCGGTTAAAAATACAATTTGATACCTATAAAGAATACCTAGATATATCTAGGATTCAAAATAAACGACACCTATCTGAAATATAAATATAAACTCAGATCTCCGTGGTCGAATACACAAAAAACTCACAAAAGTTACATAATGTCTACGTATCTTGTTAAAATGAATCAGTCTTGTTCAAAATGAAATAAAAAAATATTCGAAGAAGTCCATAATTACATACGGAATATTATGATTCTTTGGAGGGAATTTAAACTAAATATACTTAATGTATATTAGATTTAAATATTTTATGAATTTAAATAATATTCATATATTATTTAGATATATAATTATTTTAATATTAAAATGTTACTTACAACTTTCTCAAAATGTACATCAGTTGTCAACAATATTTAATATGCTTTTATTCCCTTATTATATTGTAAAGAGACTACATTGTTTCATTAGAAAGGTGACTATTTTTTAGTTCGTGTAATTAAAAATATTTTTCTTCTGGTCACTTGTAAACACTATATACACGTCTTACATTATGCTTAATTATTATTTATTATGTTATATTAAAAATTTTTGTACAACTAAAATTACTGGCGATTGTATTTGTGGAGTTCTTGCCCCTGCCCGTACCGTTGGCTGCAAATTAAAATTAAATTGTAAATAAATAAAACGTTAAAAAAATAAATGTAATTAACAAGTAACTCCTATACACTACTAGAAGCTGTTGGCCGCAACCACACTACGATTATCAAGCATCTTACAATCCTTTATGATATATAAATTTAATTACATTTATTTTCCAAAAACAATTTCATTTATTGCCAAGAACTCCACAATTGCCAAATTACTTACTACTACTACATATTTATTGTCATTGACTATTAAGCACAGTCAATTTTGCATAATCTGGTTTTGTTTAATCTGGTATATCATCTATGACTATACTGGTATATTTGCCAGGTCCCAACTATAATTATATTAGTAATTATAGTATTACTGTTAATGCATAATCTGGTATTTCATCTAAACCAGTGTCTTTTTGGGACCCTATGTTTCATATATATATATCATGTTATTGGGTGAAAGTGGAGTATTTGTAAATATTGATAGAGAGCAATATCACATAATCTGCTATCATCCCAGATGACATCAACTTTGATGATTTTGTCAATACAGACAACAATCTCCAAGTCCAGGTTGCAGCCAGTGTCACTGATCAAGAGATATTAAGCTTGTTTGCCCCCAACACAACAGACAAGGAGGTGGATGACTCAAAAGAGCCAAAGATTCCAACTCACAAGGAGATGATTGCTGCACTGAATACAGCTTACGTCTGTTTATGCAAACACACAATGACTTTTCTGATGATCATGAGTTACTTGCTATTAGGCAAATGGAATACAAAACTGTGAAATCTATACATAAATCTTCTCTTTAACCAAAGATTACAAACTTTTTGAGCAGCTTGTAGTTATATGTATGTACTAACCTACTTTTATTATGATCATAACAGTAAATGTGGTACATATTATATATTTGTCAATACACATATTATTATTGGACATATTGTTTATTGTTATTACATGTAACCTATTAATAGTTGATAGTTATTTTACAAAGGGTGAAAACAAATGGATTTATTACCTTGAAAATAGTAAATACATAAATAAAAACTCATTTACCAATTGTTTGAATGAAAATATTAAGTGAAAAAAACAAATATTGTCTAACCTGGATTTTTTCTAGTCCTGTTAAATTTGTATGGTCCCCAAGAAACCAGATAATGCAAAATTGACTGTATTAGTATTAGTATTACATGCCAATGGCCCTGGATAATTCTTTTTTGTTATTTCCTGGTCAATTTTTCTCAACAATAGATTTCATAAGTTGAGCCAAAAATATATTAAATATTTATATACAATTACAACTTATGATTTTATGGCCATGGGACTTATGAGTGACTAATTGAGGAGAATGCCTGTCAAAACATCACCAAGTCATAACATCATCAAAATGTCACCAAATCAAAACATGAAAACAAAATATTTTCAATATAATACTTTAATTCACAGAGTAAATATAATCTAGAGCCTAACTATATATTAACTAGAAATATGATTTTAACTTGTATCCAATAAAATTCTGATTAAAAACAGACCTTTTATTGAGTCAGCACAAAAACAAATTTTTATTATTTGGTTTAAATACATTATATATTTTAAATGCATATAAGACGATTCATTTATAAATTCTGGATGTAATTAATGAATTAAAGTGATAATGGTTCTTTTCAAAATAATGTTTGATTATAATAATACCTCATCACTTATATTGATGACATTATGTCTTGGTGATGTTATGACATGCACCCATTATCCATTGAGAATGAGGATTGGTGGGATGTTGTAGGTGACTAAGTAGTAAGTTCATTTGTGATATATGAGAATAAATTGAGAGCTTCTCAATCTATTCTATCTAATCCCTACTCCTAGTTAAGACATGAATAAGTACTGAAAACATTGTTTTTTCTGGTAAATTCAGTGATATGTTCAGAATTTTATATATAAACCATAGAAATCAGATGGCTTCTTGTTTACCTTTCTCTAGAATAGACATTTGTTTTAATTAGCGGCAACAAGCTGTACACTTCAGGTGTGGCAAAATAGATTGACTACCATAGTTTATAAGGTAAAAATCTCATAATTCAAATGTTCACTAATGATATGTTAATAAATTTTTCTTAAATAAAATATACATATTCAGAAAGGCTGAAATCA